>VSMD01052284.1:0-42428 GCA_008750895.1 Mirza zaza
AATGGTGATATAGCACATCTAATATTTTCCTGGTTAGAGCTGGAACCCATACTACTAAGTGAAGTATCCCAAGAATGGAAAAACAAGAACCACATATACTCACCAGCAAACTGGTATTAAATGAGCAGCACCTAAGTGGACACATAGGTACTACAATAATAGTGTATTGGGCAAGGGGACGGGGGGGGGGATGGGTAGATACATATATAATGAGTGAGAAGTGCACCGTCTGGGGGATGGTTATGCTGGAGACTCAGACTTGTGGGGGGAGGGGGGGAAAGGGCAGTTATTGAAACCTTAAAATCTGTATCCTCATCATATGCCGAAATAAAAAAAAATAATTAAAAAAAAAAAGAAAAGAAAAGAAATAAACCTTAATGCCATACTATACACCATACACAAAAATTAATTCAAAATGGCTCTTAGACCTAAATGTGAGGGTTTAAACTATACAATTTCTTAAATAAAACAGGAAAAAAATAGAAAAATATATTTGCAATGTTGAGGTGAGTGAAGATTTCTTGGCCAAAAAGCAAAAAGGACTAACCATAGAAGAAAAATTGTTAAATTGGATGTCATCAAAATTTAAAACTTCTGCTCATCCAAAGACATCATTAAGTGAAAAGTGAAAAATATCCACAATAAATATATCTGATGAAGACATAGTCAGAATATACAAAGAACTCTTACAAATCAATAAGCAAAGACACACAACTGAATTTTTAAAAGTGGGCAAAAACCCTAAAGAGACATTTTACAAAAGAAGATATTCAAATGGTCCATATGCATGTGAAAAAGCATTCAATATCATTGCTTATTAGGGAAATATAAATTAAAGTCACAATGTGATACCACTGCACACATAATGGAATGGGTATACAATTAAAAAGACAATATGAAATGTTAGTAGGAGTTGAAGCAACTGAAACCCTCATATATTGATGATAGGAATCTAAAATTATCTAATTATTTTGGAAAACAGTTTGACAATTTCTAATAAAATTAAACATGCAACCACCCTATGTATACAAAAAAAACTTGTGCAAAAATGTGTAGTAGCTTCAGTCATGGTGAGCAAGGTGAAAACAACCCAAATGTCCATCAAGAAAATAGATACATAAATCATCAATTTAAAAAAACAAAAAAAGCTATACACTTAAGACATAAGTCATTTTGCTGCATGTAAATTAAACTTCAATTTTAAAAGAATTTGAATGACCTGGAGATGATGAGGAAAGGCTTTGGGGACTATTTGGCACTAGTGCACAATGCAGATTAATACCAGGCAAGTGTGTGCCTCATCTGAATGTAAGAGCTCACTTTGGAAATTTGAAGGGCGCAGAGGTGGGAATGAGATGGCCAAGGATGATGCTAGCACCTCATAAAAATTATCTTCCCTCACAAAATGCCCCTTTGTCTTATGAATCCAATTGTCTTGGGTCCGGATAACACTTGCACGTACTGACAGAAGGAGATATTCCTCTAGATTTGACTGTGCATATTCCTAAAAGAATAATGGGCTGGGTAGAAACTTCACCTCACTTGGCTCAATTGAGACTGACCATAGGTGACACCTCTCTCCCCTATGTAAAGAGAGTCCCACCATCCTTTGCCTTTCTAACCCTATGCCTTCTTCCTGGAAACGGCCTTGAGAAGCAATTCTGGAAAGCCCATTCCTGCCACATGCCAGTAGAGGGCAGTATAGCTGAACCCGAGATGTCCTGTAGTATGGCTTTTGTTCCCTTCCTCCATCAGGGAAAGTGAATCCTGGGCATCTGTGTGTA
Source organism: Mirza zaza (assembly GCA_008750895.1). NCBI lineage: Eukaryota > Metazoa > Chordata > Mammalia > Primates > Cheirogaleidae > Mirza > Mirza zaza. Next base: position 1,785 of record VSMD01052284.1, read on the forward strand.
TTGGCCACGACTCTGCACCACATATGGGAGAAACAGCTGAGAATTTTACCCTCTTGCTTCAAGAAATGAGTGACAACTCCCTTTCCACACATTATTTTTCATTATGTGATCTCTTTTCATCAGCCACAGTTCCCCTACTTTTTCCATTTATTTCCTGTCTTCACCAAGCCTGGGCTTCTCTGAGTGGACATCTCGGTTCAGCTATACTGCCCTCTACTGGCATGTGGCAGGAATGGGCTTTCCAGAATTGCTTCTCAAGGCTGTTTCCAGGAAGAAGGCATAGGGTTAGAAAGGCAAAAGATGGTGGGACTCTCTTTACATAGGGGAGAGAGGTGTCACCTATGGTCAGTCTCAATTGAGCCAAGTGAGGTGAAGTCTCTACCCAGCCCATTATTCTTTTAGGAATATGCACAATCAAATCTAGAGGAATATCTCCTTCTGTCAGTACATGCAAGTGTTATCTGGACCCAAGACAATTGGATTCATAAGACAAAGGGGCATTTTGTGAGGGAAGATAATTTTTATGAGGTGCTAGCATCATTCCTGGCCATCTCATTCCCACCTCTGATACCTTATGTGTGAGATTTGGAGAGAAGACATCAGAGTTCCTTCCTTAATGACCTGCCTAAATACTAGTTGGTTGGGATTATATTTAAAAAATCATGTTTTGGTCACATTTTGTTGTTTTGGTTGTCATGCTGATTCTCTGTGGCACTAAGAGGGTTCCTGCCTTTCCACCTCACTAGACATATTGTTACTGTCAGCTCGCAGCTGCTACATTATTGCCATAAACCAGGGTGACACCACATTGTTAAAACAAATAGCCGGGTATGAGGGAGACACGTTGCTGTTGTCTGCCTAGAACTTTGGAGTCTACTGTGCCCTTTTGACTACAGCAGGTATCAATATGTTTGTACAATGATACAGCAGGCATTCAAAGAATCACAATAATGCCCAAAAGGGGAGTATTGGCAAGACATGGTTGTTACCTATCAATGATGATTTCACCCTGGAACTTCCAAAAACAATGGTTATGAAGAGCCTTTGGGATTCTCGAAGGGTACCTGGGAATTGAATATGCTCACCCTGCAATCTCTTGAGGAACACAGTACTTTTTTGGTGCTCGTCATTTACTCGAATTGGGCTTGTGCCACAAATACTCATGGCAGCCACATTTGTGATCACACACCCAACATATGCTATTGCAACTGGAACTGGAACAACTCTCACAGCTTGCCAGTGGATAAATCATGCAAAACTTCATTCTGACTCCAAACCGAAAATCCAGCACTGAGGAGCCCCTAACAACATCAGCATCCCTTGAACCCAAAGAACATAGATCGCTAATCCACCTTCATCACTTGTCTCTGGACTAGCGCACATGTGCACGTGCACTGTGCACACACACACACACACACACACACCACAAACCGCACCTTTCCTCTGCCTGAAAACTGCTGCTCCCCCCACGCTAAGCTATCCCACACCAAAAAACAACAGAGCATTTCACTTCCATAGACATCCTCATCTTCCAAAATACTCACCACTGTCCCTGCACTCTAGCCACCCACAAATGGGGAGCTGAGTCACACCTCTGAGACGTGACCGTGAAGCCTGGGAGGCTCTGGAAAGAGGCGCTAGCATGCACCTGTCCCCTGGGGTTGTGCTTCACTTTCTAACTTGGAGAAGGCACAGAGCGAGTCCCTGAGGGACCAGCAGGCAGAGAGAATAGCCTGTTCCCTCGGGGCACAAAAGGCCCCAAGAAGCCTGGCGAAGGGAGGTTAAAGCCGGCAGCAGGGAGAGGTCTCCAGACCACACAGCTGTCACTCAGCGGCTCTGGGTGACTCTGCCTCCTGAAATCAGGAGTCAGGAAGGTGCTGGGGCCAGAGGTGGGGAGGGAGAGGAATCCAAAGCCGTGTCAGGGAAACCTGTGACCCCCCTCAACATCTCCACCCCTCTTCCTTCCCCTCTAGGCCATCGGTGAGGGGGGCTGCCCGGAGGCTGCAGCCTTTCGCTGAGGTGTGGATTCTGAATAAATTGGCAGACATGGCACAGAAAGCGCTTCTGCCCCCGGAGAGACTGCCGCGGAGAGAAGACATGTGGCTGGAGGAGGCACCATGACTAAACTGTCGCCGCGAACAGCCCATCTGCCAGGTACGGCCGCCTCGCTGCCGCCGCGCAGAACGGTGGCGTCCAGAGTGTCTGTGAGCCAAACCTTGGCAAAAATCAGTACGAGTGTTTTTATCAGACATCAGTAAATCAGGAAAGGGTTATCCCTGTGTTATTGTCCAAATGAACCCAACGAAATCAAGCATTTTCCATGTATACAGAAAGGAGTGGGTGGTCACCATGACTCAGCCTCTGGTTTTCGCATGTTTGGTTAACCTAAGTGCAGACAAGGCAAGCTTCCAACATTTGACCACGACTGGTTACTTCACTAAAATGTTTTTTCTCTGCCTCATCATGCGAATTGCTAATGTTTGGGGTACTGACCACCTGCCAGGCATTGCGCTTTTACCTGCTTTTGTTCATTGAGTCCTCCCAGCAACTCTGAGATAGGTGCTCCCATTATCCCCACTTTACAGATGGAGAAATTGTGTCACAGGGAGGTTGGGTAACTTGCCCTACACCCCTGGCCTGATGAGGGGCAGGACCACACCCCTAGAAGTGGACCAGAGCCCATTCTCTTAGCCTCCGTGCCCATGACCTCTTTTCATGGAGAAGCCAGGTTCTGTTCTTGACTTTGTAAATAAAACGCCTCAATAAACATGTCATGATAATTCAGGTCTTGCCCCTCATCAACCCTCAATTTCTCCTTTCTTTACAATGAGGGAACTGGGCTCCACAGATCTCTGAGAGTTTCTCCAGCTCACGGCCCCTAGGAGTCTGTTCCAAAGTTGGAGCAAGAAGAAGCAGAGTGGCTCCTGCCACGCCTGGCCGGTCTCTGCTCTCACACAGTTACGGGGAGTGCTGCCCTTTAGACAGCGGCTTGGGGTCCATCGCATTTCATCCTTACATCTGTTCGGAATCCTGAATGACCATCCAGGCATTCTTTCATTCTGAAAATATTTGTCAAGGGACCATTGTGTTCCAGGCGCCGTGCCAGGTGGGGTGGGGTGACAGGGAACCAGATGCAGCCCTCACGCCTGCCTGGGCAGCCCACAGTCTAGTGGGGAAGACGGTGTTCGTCGTGAGCACTAAGACTCGTTCCGCATTGCGTGCGAGCGGGGCACAGATCCAGACCCGGGGGAGGAACATCAGGGCAGGCGTCGGAAAGGAGGTGACACGCAATCTGAGCCTGAAGGGTGAGGACTCATCACCAGGGCTAACAGACGGGAGGATGGGCATCCTCAGGTAGATGGAAGGGTGCGTCCCTAAGGCAAGAAGCAGCATGGAGCACGGAAAGTAAGCGGATGGGGCGGAAGGCAGGAGATGGGGCAGCAGAGCTTGAACGGGAGGCTCGGGCAGCACGAAAGTGGCTGTGCTGTCTCAACTGGGTTTGGTTAAGTCGTGTGCCCCAAAGAAGGTATGTTGGAGTCCTAACCCCTAATTTCCTCAGAACATGGCCTTACCTTTTATTTGGATATGGGGCCCTTACAGAGGGAATCAAGTTAAAATGAGTCACTAGGGTGGGCCCTAATCCAACACGACTGGTGTCCTTATAAAAAGAGGAAATTTGGTCAAAGAAACAGAAACATGGGAGAAGATGGCTATCTGCAAGCCAAGGAGAGAGGTCAGAACAGACCCCTCCCGCACAGCCCTCAGCAGGAACCAACCCCGACAACGCCTCACTTCAGACTTCCAGCCTCCAGAACTGTGAGACTACAGACTTCTGTTGTTTACACTACTCAGTTTCTAGTACTTCTTTAAGGCGGCCCTATCAAATTCATACAAGTATTTATTCCATTTGCATTTTGTAACAGTTGATCTGCCTACAGTGTAGAGAGTGGGTTCAAAGGGGACAGACTCGTCTGCCAAGAGACAGGTTTGGAGGCAGGAGATGACAAAGGTCTCCAAGAGGCAGGAATAGCAGAGACAGAGACTCTGACAGACGAGGAGACCTTTGGGGCAGAGTGTCCAGGCTGCAGTTCAGACTGAGTAAGTGACATGAGAGAAAATGAGGACTCAGAAAAAGAAAAAAAAAAAGAAAATGAGGACTCAAGGGCTGTGTCCAGTCCATGTTTGCAGCTCAGGTAATCATGTGACCAGAGCACAGTCTAGCCAATCACCTCATCAGGAATCTCAGGTACAAGTTCTGGGCAAATAGGAGAATACACTGCATAGCCACCACCTTTAGCTTAACACCCAGGTCTGGTGTTACCTTGACGTGCTCCCCACCCCCACTTCAATGCCAAGCGAGGCTTCATTTCTCAACACATATTCACCGACCACCCACTCTGTGCCAGACACTGTACCAAGCTTTGGGAACATAATGGTGAGATGAAGGAAACAGGGTCCCTGTGTGTTATGAAGACAGACATTAATCACATTAATAAATGAATAATTACAGACTGTGATAAGAGCTAGAGAGCATAGAGAGCAGGTGACTTGATCTAGAAAAGTGATGGTTGAGCTGATATCCAAAAGACAATAGACAAGTGGAGAAGCATCTGGGACGAGGACGTCAGGAGCCAAGGTAGGAAGGGACCTGGCACAGGTGAGGGACCAGATAAAGTCCCTGGGGAAAGTAGGCATGGGAGGAACCTAGAGGGGCCAGTGAGCATTTATCCTAAGGATTGGGAAGCCTTCAGAGGGATTTGGAATTCCATGATTGAGACTCAACAAGTATTTATTAAGTGAAGAAGGACTTTGTACTGGGTTGAGTCCTGTCCCCGCAACATGCATGCGCACCCTGAAGAACCTCAGAATGTGACCTTATCTGGAAATAGGGTCTTCATAGATGTGATCAAGTTAAGATGAGGCCATACCAGATTAAAGTGGGCCCGAATTCAGTGGCTGGGGTCCTTATAAAAATAGAGAAATTCAGACACAGAGAGGAAAATGCCACGTGAAGGCACAGAAACTGACATGGGGGAAGGTGGCTGTGTTGGGGGGCAGAAGCAGAGGTTGAAGTGAGGCATCCACCCACCAAGGAACACCAAGGATTGCCCACAGCCACCATAGCCAGGAAAGAGGCGTGGAACAGGTTCTCCCTCAGAGTATCCCAAGGGACCCAACCCAGCTGACACCCTAATTTTTGACTTCTATCCTCCAGGATTGTGAGAGAATAAACTTCTATGGTTTTACACTACCCAGGGTCATAGTACTTAGTGACAGCAGCCCTAGAAAACTAACACAGACTTAAGCCTAGAAAGTTAGATGATCGCAAGTTGATTGATAAAAGATCACTGTAGCTGCAGCGCAGAGGATGGGTGGGGACGAGGCGTCAAGACAAGATACGGGCCGGGCGCGGTGGCTCAAGCCTGTAATCCTAGCTCTCTGGGAGGCCGAGGTGGGCGGATCGCTTGAGCTCAGGAGTTCGAGACCAGCCTGAGCAAGAGCGAGACCCCATCTCTACTATAAATAGAAAGAAATTAATTGGCCAACTAATATATATAGAAAAAAAAAAATTAGCCAGGCATGGTGGCACATGCCTGTAGTCCCAGCTACTTGGGAGGCTGAGGCAGCAGGATTGCTTGAGCCCAGGAGTTTGAGGTTGCTGTGAGCTAGGCTGACGCCATGGCACTCACTCTAGCCTGGGCAATAAAGTGAGACTCTGTCTCAAAAAAAAAAAAAAAAGACAAGATACGGAAGCACCAAATACATCACTGGGACAACACTGCTGTAATCTAGGTGGGAAACCTTGAACTTCACGGAGTGTGGGTGGGAGAGATGACAAGAGTTACGAGACTCGAGAGACATTTAGGAGCTAAAACCGTGGGGATTCTTGAAGAAACAAAGCCCATGGTGATGGATAACAGATAGAATGGGAGAAAATGGAAAAAGTTTTCTAATTCCATCAACACTTGGCCCGACTGGATTCACACGGCCAAATGTCCTTTCCATTTCCCTCTGCGTTTAGCCTCAGCACCTGCTGCTGTTAATAGTTTCTTCTGTATCCGACATTTATCAGCTCCTCTGGCATATATCCTGTGTGTGGCTTACACACTGCTTTTACATACATGTTCTTCTCATGAGAGCATTAGAAGCAGGTTTTATTTTATCTTATGTATGAGGAAAGTAAAACTCAGAGTGGTGATTTTGCCCAAGCTCTTGTGAGTAGATGCTGGAGCTAGGATTCGAACCCACACCTGCCATCTCTACAACCCGGTACTTTCCTCTGTGGGACACAGAACAACACGGTAGCAGTCAACATGGGGTTCCAGAAAGGTCCTGTCTCTAGCAACTGCAGTAAGGGGGCTACATTGCAACCTGGATTTCGAAAGCTTGCCAGTCACTGGAATAAAGCCGTTCCAGTAGAAACCTTCCATATTGAAAAAAGCACCCTGCGCATTTGTTTCTGGTATAAATTTCTGAGGCTTCACTAAACTTGTGAGGAGATGTTGTTTTAGGTTTAAGATCCATCCTGGTTGGGATCCAGGCTCTGACCCTTCCAGGCTGCATGGTCTTGCGAAAAGCACCTAACAACTTTAACCTTGGTTTCCTGATCTGTTAAAAGCAAATGTTCTGGAGAATTAGCTTGTAGAGTAGTTTTGAGTAATACACGTAAAATACTTAGCTCAGTGCCTGGCACATAGTAAGGATTCAATATGCCTTAGATATGAGTGTTTTTATTTGCCATCATTACATACTCATTTTCAAATCATACAAAGCACAAGTATTTCTCCTACAAAGTCTCACATACTCAAGTGAAGTGTGGTCAAATAATAAAAAATACAAGGGCTGTAAGATTTTGCAAAGAAATACAAAATAGCTGCTTTCAGGAACGTCCATGAACACCTGACAGGGAAGGGAATTTAGGCAGGAAGTAAAGGAAAGGGTAAAGCAAGATAAGAGGAGATGGAAAAGAAGGAGGAAAAGGGAGGAAGAGGAGGAGGAGGGAGGTATACACTATCCCCACATTGTAGATAAGGACAACAAGAATCAGAGGTCAGATAACCAGCCCAAGGCCACCCCGCCAGAAAGTGAAGGAGCTGCCCTTAAAATGTACGCTCTTAGCAAAAACAGGATGCCGTGCTATGCTGGTTTCCAGTGCGTCCATCTCTATATCTGTAGCATTGTATTGCACTTTTATTTAAAAGTTGGCCTTTCCCACTAGTCTTCATCATCCTTAAGAAAAGGAACTGGAAATTACTCACTGTTGTAATCCCCATGTTGAGTTCTCAGTGAGTAGTTGATATTACACAACGGTGTTGGATAACTGTGAGTGCCTGACGTCTGCAATGTCTAGGAATACTGTAATAGAGAGGTTTACATACCGGACAGCTTCTTACAAGGTTTGAGCCGGAATGTTGGCTCCAAAGGGGTGACCATAAACACCGTGGGCTCATGTCAGCATTATTTACCTGATTCACTTAGTTGTTTGGGTGTTTTGTTTATTTGTTTCGTTTTGTTTGCAAGGATAGCAGAGAGGTGAGCCACAGTCTGACATATCTGAATGATATTGATGAGCTAGAGGAGTGTGGATCCCTGAGGTCCTCCTGGGCCTATTTCCAAGGGCAAATCCACTCTCTGATGTCCCTGCATTTACGTTAAACTTATTTGTTGTTCAACTTATTTTTGTGGACTGTGGAAGGGAAGATGGAGCAATGGACCATTTATAGGAATCCTAGGAGAGAGAACAATAAATTGAAACTTTTTAAACTGAAAATTATAGGATTTTCTATGTTTATTGGTATACACAGGATCATGAAAGGGGTCAACCAAACCAGCAGTGTCTCTGAGTTCGTCCTCCTGGGACTCTCCTCCCGGCCCGAGGACCAGAAGCCGCTCTTTGCCCTGTTCCTCGTCATGTACGTGGTCACCATGGTGGGGAACTTGCTTATCATCCTGGCCATCTGCTCTGACCCTCAGCTGCAAACACCCATGTATTTCTTCCTCAGTATCTTGTCCTTCGTTGACATTTGCTACACAACCACCATCGTTCCCAAGATGCTGGTGAACTTTCTGTCGAAGAAGAAGTCCATCTCCTATGCTGAGTGCATGGCTCAGATGTATTTCTTCTTGGCTTTTGCCAACACGGAAAGTTACCTCCTGGCAGCCATGGCCCTCGACCGCTATGTGGCCATCTGTGACCCCTTCCACTACGTCACCACCATGAGCCCCCGCTGCTGTGTCCTGCTGCTGACCGGCTCCTGCTCCATCTCTCACCTCCACTCCCTCCTACTAGTTCTTCTGATGACTCGGCTTCTCTTCTGCAACTCCAATGTTATCCACCACTTCCTCTGTGACATCAACCCTCTGCTGAAATTGTCCTGCTCCTCCACGTTTGTCAATGAAATGGTAATTAACACGGAAGGACTGATAACCTTGGTGACGCCCTTCATCTGCATCGTCGTCTCTTACCTACGCATCCTCCTTGCTGTTCTTAAAATCCCCTCCGCCGCTGGGAAGCGGAAAGCCTTCTCCACCTGTGGCTCCCACCTCACCATGGTGACCCTCTTTTACGGCAGCATAATCTACGTTTATTTCCGGCCCCTGTCCAGCTACACCGTCAAGGACCGAGTGGCAACAGTCATCTACACAGTTTTGTCCTCCATGCTTAACCCGTTTATCTACAGCCTGAGGAACAAAGACATGAAGCGGGGCCTGCGGAAGCTGATGGGCAGGAGGAGGTCCTAGGCAGCGCCTCCACGGACAGGCCCAGAAGAAGCTCTTCTGTGCACCTCGTTTCTGCTGGTTCCTGGTGTATACATCGAGCTACTGGAGGTTGGCATACCTAATCCCAGTGCTTTACAGGAAATGGTACAGATGACAAGACTGGAGTGTTGTACCCAGGCTTATACCATCAATCAAAGCAGCCTTACCCAGGCCCCCTGATTGGCCCAGGGTCTTTGTACCCAATCCTAATTCTCCCTCCCATTCTCTTTTCCTAGTCAGTCCTTCCAGGTGTGGCTGAAAACTGATATTTTTCATTAATTTTTCTTGACCAAATTTCTCCTTGTTCAGTAATTCTGAACCCCCAGTATTCTTACATTTTTCAGGAAATAGCTACAGCCAGTTACTCTCTTTGCAGCAGTTTCCTGCAATGACACAAGGTGGTGGCGTGTATGTGTGTGGTGTGGCATGGGGGTGTTTGGGTGTGCATGGAGGTGCACATACATGTTGTTTTCTTCCCTATAAGATTAGGACCTCCTCAGCAGCAGGGACAGTTTCTTGCCCACCAGGCAGAGCATAGATGATATTTCCTCCTTTTTTGAATTTCTATTGGCATAGTGTCCTGGGTCCTGAGCCCAGCATATAATCAATTGTTGACACTCATCAGCTGGTTAACTTAGCAACTCCAGGTGACCAGCCATGTGTGGTGGAACTGAGATCCACTTCTGTGTTTCTACTCTGGCTCCTTTCCCTGTTCTCCAGCAGCTCTTGGTACAGCACTCTTCTTGAGCCCGTTTTTGGTGTCGTTTATGCTGGTGGTATCTGTACTTTCAACACCATTACCATCAATCTGTTTCCAGAAAGAGAAGATCATTTTTTTGTGTGTTAAAGTTTATTCTGAATGGCTTTTGAAAACAGAACAAGATCCAATAAGTGTAAGAATTGGGAAAGTAATTCCTGGTACAGTGTGAGGAGGAAATTCAAAAGTCAGAGTTGTTGAAAGGTAGATTCCACCACTAGAGAAAGGTATTATAAAGACAGTTCATACACCAGACAGAACTGAACTAGATCATATCTAAGGTCATTTCCAACTCAGAAAACATGTTTAATATTAAAGAGCATCAGAGCCCTCATTTTCAGAACTGACAAACAACAGTGATGTTTTATAACAAGGTATATGTCTGAGTAAGACAAATTCTAGAAAATGCACCAGTCTTAGACATTTTGTTATAATTTTATTGAGCCATAGAGCTTTCTACTGTAAATAAATGTTCATACCCTCAGGAGCCCTGGGAAGATATTGATCCTGTTGCAATAAATGGAAACTCAGGGATATAGTAGGAAATTTGACATTCTAAGTCAAATATCTAAAAGTAGAAAGGTTTCTGACCAGCATCATTGTTTGGTGGAAATACTTTCTTCCTATTCCTGATTTTTCCTTCCACACGAAGAGAGTTTAGTTAATGCAATACTTTTGCTATTTTCACCCCATTACTATTTCTACTTCAGGGCATACGAGTGCTTATTTGACTGATACATATGGAAAGCATATATTTGGCCTGTGTCAAAGCAAAACTTGCATCTGACAGAGTTAAACAAGCAAGAAAGACTTTATTCAAGGCTACTGCAATAGGGGAAAGAAGCCAGAACTCGGTCTGAACCCAACCCCACTGAAACAAAGGGCAGGAGGCCTTTTAAGCACTGAGATGAATGAATGGAAACATACTGGAGGACATTAGGGAAAGGTCACAGGCCACCTGCGCTTGCTAATTGACTTTATCCAAAGGAAAAATAAGCTTTTCGTATCTTTGCGACAGGAGGTGATTTTGCAACTTGGAGCAAGGCACCTGCTCAAGGTAGGCTCCTACCTTCCCACCGAGAATGAGAGATAGGGATGCTACCTTTCTTGGTGATTACATTTCAAAGAGATGGCTCCCAGGTCCTTGAGAAAGAAATTTTTAGATTGTAAAACTGGCAAGAGGCTTTTTTTTTGTTTTTAGTTTGCATATCAAAGGGGCAGAGAAAGAATTGTAAATTTTCCAAAGTAAATGCTCTAAGGAAAAGGAGGTCAGGAATCCAGAGTTGGTAAGGAGGCTGCCTGGAGTTTACTCAAGCCAATGGGAATGCTAAGGCCATCCTGGACGCCTGCTTGGCTAGGTGCTCCCCTACAGGGATCAGGAATTGTACTCTGCTTCTCTGTGCCTGTCTGGTGAGACAGCCTAATTCTGCCCTTGTGACTTTCCCTCAGAGCCACTTTCTCCAGTGTCTTCTCTGCCAGCAGTAAAGATGGCCCCCATCAACCATCCCTCTGCCCTATTTCTCATGCCTCCTCGGAGCCCCCCACAATCATGACTGACCCCTACTAGTTAAGTCGAGATGCTTGCAAACTACTCTTGGGGAGAGAAGCATGCTTTCCCAAACCCATCTCAGGGGGGCTCATTCAAAGCTCAGCTGCCCAACTAGGCTGCAAACTTTCCAGTCTGTGTATTAGATTCCTATTTCAATTTTAGGATATACATTTTGTCTTGATTTTATTTAAATTTTTAATTTTTAAATGTTAAATTTCAAGTTAATTTGAATTCATTTAAATATCAAATGTTATTTACATTGTATATCAACATTTACATTTTATTTAGATTTTATTGCAGAATTTGCAGTTGTGTGTTCACCTATATATACAGCTATGCCTTGCAGATTCCCTCCTTAGCCTTCCCTATGCTTAGCCACTAATCCTTCCTGTGGAACTGTAAAGACATGATTATAGATGGCTAAGCCTGATGGGGACGTGGGGCATGGAGACAGGTAAAGGGGAAGCCTTCTTCTTCTAGGGGACTTGGGAGCCTATTTGCCTCAGACCCCAGGGTGTGGAAAGGCCTCTGTCTCAAGGATGAGGCGTCTTTGTCCTTGTGGAGAAAGACTAGCAGTCAGGCTGATAAGAATTCCTAGGAAAAGTTTGGACCTGTGCTATACTTGTCAGTTTCTGTGATGGAATTACACCCTTTCAGCATTCCTGAATCTTCAATAAAATATTATTAACAGGTACAGCCTTTCTTTACTATACTCTGGTCATCTAGGGGGGTTCTGTGCTCATACCTGAGATGAGATGGAGCAGGACACATCGGTGCTTCCTTCCCTCTGTCCAGCCCAAGAGGTACCAGCCAAAGCCTCTGGCCAGGTCCAATGTGTCAGAGCAGTAAATCCACGGCGCATTTTGTTTCAAGAATTGATTCTGGGTCCACTGACTATCCATATGAAAAAAATTAAACATGAGTCTACCTTGCACCATTCAGGAAAAAAATTCCAAGTGATTTACATCTAAATGTGAAAAATAAAAATAAGGCTTCTAAGAGACAGAATAAGTGACTATCTTCATATCCTGGTGGTTAGCAAAGATTTCTTAATTGGGGCATAAACACACTAATCACAAAAGAAAAGACTGACAAATTTGACTAAATTAAAATTGAGGACTTGAGTTCAATGTGTACAATTATAAAGAGTGAAAAGGCAAGCCACAGGGTGAGAGAAGATATTTACAAAACGTGTAACCGACAAAGGACTCATCTTCAGAATATGTGAAAAGCTCCTGCGAATCAACACAAAAATGGGCAGGAGACTTGAATAAGGACTTCATTGAAAAGAGAATATCCAAATGACCAATGAATATGAAGAGGGGTTCAAGATACCACTAAACATCCACCAGAATTTCTAAAATGAAAGGCAAAAACTGAAAAGTCTAGTCAAGACTAAGGAGCAATCAGTACTTTTCTTCACTACTAGCAGGAGTATAGATTAGTACCACTTTGGAAAGCTGACAGTATCTACTAATGTGAACATATGCGCACTTTGACCCAGCAATTTCACTCCTAGAAATACACCCAACAGATACGCATATATTCACTAAGGAACATATGTTAGGATATTTGACTGACTGGGCGCAATGGCTCACATCTGTAATCCTAACACTTTGGGAGGCCAGGGCAGGAGGATTGCTTGAGGCCAAGAGTTTGAGGTTTGCCTGGGCAACATAGCAAGACCCCATCTCTTAAAAAAGGATTTAAAAATTTAAAAAATATTATCTGGGTGTGTTGGCTCATGCCTGTAGTCCCAGCTACCAGCGAGGCTGGGCCAGGAGGATGGCTTGAGCCCAGGAGTTCAAGGTTGCAGTGAGCTGTGATTGTGTTGCTACACTATAGCCTGGGCAACGGAGTGAATGCCATCTCTTAAAAAAAAAAAAAAATAAGCGCCAAGGTTTCCTGCTGGTCCCACAGCACTGCTCGAGGTGTCTGAGGATGTGACTGGAGGGCCTGCAGCAGCTCTTGGAGGATGCTACCCCTCCTGGATGCGATGACCCTGGTGCTGGTCGCAGAGACACCTTGAGTGTTGCCCACAGCCACAGGTAGAAAAAAATCTAAAATCTCCTGAACATGTAGAGGTCAATATCCTAGATGACAACGTTATCCTAAAGTGGAACAGGAGCAACGAGTCTATGAGAAATGTGACATTTTCGGCAAATTGTTAGATACCTGGAATGGATAATTTCACAAAATTACCTGGATGTCAATATATTACTAATACCAGATGCAACTTTTCTTCACTCAAGCTGAATGCTTATGAAGAAATTAAATTGAGTAGAAGAACAGAAAAAGGAAATAACACTTCTTCGTGGTATGAGGTTGACTCATTGATACCATTGCAAAAAGCTCAAATTGCTCCTCCAGAGGTACATTAGAAGCTGAAGATAAGGCAATAATAATAAACCTCTCTCCTCCTGGAATGAAAGATAGTTATCACATAGGCATTGGATAGTTCAAGCTTTACATAGAGCCTAGTTATCTGCAAAAACTCTTCAAGTGCAGAAAAAAGAACTGAAACTGTTTATTCCAGAGATAAAATTTATAAACTCTCACCAGAGACCACCTATTATTTAAAAGCTAAAGCAAGATGACATTTGCAAAGGGAAGTTGGTGTCTATAGTCCAGTGTATTATATAAATACCACAGTTGCAAATAAACTGCCTCCGCCAGAAAATACAGAAGTTGATGTTAAATATCAGAGCTGTGTTCATAAATGGGATACACACATGCAAACATGACCCTTCCAGTTCCATGGCTCCCTGCCTTTTTAAAAAACCATCCAGGGAACCATTCACAGAGACGGAAAACGTTTTGAGGAAATACACACTGGGTAGTGAAAACGTTGAAACTACCAAGTGTGTCTTTCCTCAAAACGTTTTCCCAAAAGGGATTTACTTTCTCCGTGTATAATACAAGCATCTAGTGAAAATGACACGTCTCTTTGGTCTCAAGAGAAAAAAAAATTTGACACTGAAATAGAAACTATCACATTTCCTCCAGACATTAATAGAAATCCATTAGTGAATCACTGCGTGTCTACGTCTGTGCTCCAAAACAGTCTGGAAACAGCCCTCTGAACTAGCATTACCCACTAAGTTATGCAACATTTTTTGGAAAAACACATCAAATGCTGAGAGCAAAATTGTAGAGGAAAAAACCTGATTTTATGATTCCTAACTTGCAACTGCTGAGTGTAGATTGTGTCAAAGCGAAAGCACACATCATGGAAGTGTTTTTAGAGATATCGTGTGTGAGAGAGTAAAACCAAGAAATACTGCAAACCCTGGCTTATCGCTGGAATTTGCACTGCATTATTTGTTCTCCTGGTTTTTATTTATGCTGTGAAAGTCCTCTTTTCTCTCAGTGTTTCTCTGAACAGCCATTAAAGAATCTTCCGCTTTCAACTTCCCAGGAACAAACTGAAAGATGTTTTACAATTGAGAATCTAAACACGATTGCTACAGTAGAAACTAATCAAATTGATGAAGATCGCAAAACATCCAGTTCCCTTACTCGTCAAGATTCAGGAAACAATTCTAAAGAAGATGAAAATAGTGGAAGTAAAACAAGTGAATAACTGGAACAGGAAACTGTATGACCAGAAATGAACTCTATGAAAGATTAGGTTATTTTGAGGGAGTTTTACTGGGAGCCTGAGCTCTTTCCTCCTCTCAGTAACTATAAAGAGGATATTTGCTCACTGGGGAAGAAAAAACATCTTCAGATCCTAGGTTCTACCCATACAGGCAAGCACTTAACCATTTAAAATGAAATCACAGGAGATGGGGGGAAAGTTTCCTACATTCTTTCCCACATGTAAAACCTTGAAAGGCCTGTCATGGGACTTGTCTTTGAGATGAGTCAAATCGAGAAGATGGACAGCTCAGGAACCACGTGCCAGCTGTGCCTTGTGGCTGAGCCTGGCACTTGTGTTACTGTCACCTACCACCACGGATGCTGCTGGCTGTTGCGTGTGTCGTCTATTCGTTCTTCATGCCCGGTGTTATATTTCATTCTTTTTCAGGAGATATTTAGAATATTTAGTTTTTTTCTTTTAACATTGAGGTAGGCCCTTAGGAAATTCAGACACCATTATCACTTGGTTTTCAGAAATGTAGCTCACCCTAGCAAACAGCCACAGATGCCAGAAACATGATACTTAAAAACATTCAGGGAATTTTACCCATTTACCTCAGACCATTGGCTTCTATACCACAGTTGCCTGTCCCTGACATGGTCTAGGACAAAAACCAGGTAATCTTTTACTACGCTTAAAGACTTCCTGATCCATAACTTATTAGAACAATCTCTTCTGGTTAGAATTTGCAATCACTGAAGTCATAGAAAAGGGGTGACTAATTAGAGAAGTCATTGTTTTATTTTAAGATCTGAGAGTGTGTACCAATAAGTCACAGTGTATGCAGAGTCTTGGGACCAGAAAATGCTAATGATAGAAGGGATGGAAAAAGAAATAAAATAATTCAGTAGGAAAGAAGCAGGTAAATTTGGTGAAAAAATAAGAATGATGTATATAATCAACTTTTAATTATTAACCCACTATGTTTGTTTTTATGGCTCCTCTGATCACTTTTAATACCAGGCCAGCTTCTCTGTACCATCTAGCGGTACTCAGGTACCCCTTCTCCTCTGCCTGCATGTACTCAAGAAAATACAAATTATTGAATGTTGAGGTGAGGGGAAAAAATGTAATTAGGAAGAAAAAATTACATAATGCTTTCCAAAGGCAGCTATAACTTATGTTAATTTACTTGATATTTGGGATTATCCACAGATATCCTTTATTGGTAGGAAGTCTAGGAAGTCTAGGAATTCTGATAGCCTCCAGGGCAGAATCCTCCTTTCCATTGTTGTGGCAGGGGCCAGCAAAAGAGACAGGAGATGAGGTTGCAGAGAGGGTGCTCAGGAGCGTCTGTTACTAAGGCCCGTCTCATTTAAGCAGCTGTCTCTGCTAACAGGATCATACTGGTGGAAGGAAAGGCTGAAAGCCCTAGAGAGGACTGGGACTCCCCAGCACATCCTGGGCACATGCACGAGTCTGCAGACCACACCTGCTGCCCCAGCCTCCCGGGTCATTCCAGCAGAGCACGACGGGCCATCAGGGGAACCCAGGAATCTCCTGAGACACCTCTCCCTGCTGGAGAATGCTTTTCGTGTTTTGGACCAGAGGCATTGGTTTGAAGCACATCTGCTGGGTTGGCCTTACATTTGTAAAGGCCCTGTCACTTTGGAAGTTTTCCTCCTTAAAGAGGAGATTGGGAATATCCCGCGACTCCCAGCCACCACTGCCTTTCAGACTGTACCAATCCATTGCTCCAGGCCTATGTTCACCGTGGGGAAAACGCTGCTTCAGATCGGTTGTCCTGAAAGGACACAGCGCTGTTATAGGATGTGGAGAAGGGAAAACACAGACATTAGCATTAAAAGACACCAGTGAAATTGTGAGGTCCCTAAGATATAGGAACACTTCTCTTGAAGTTTTGAGACCTATGGATTTTGGCGAACAAGCACTTGAGCAGCAGAAAGAAAAAAAAAAACCTTCATTTTTGCCTTGTCTTCTAGACATAAAAAGGCAGTTCCAGTATGTTCTACATGTTGCTTAATCAGAGTGTGCTTAGTTGTAAGTTGATCAGTATTTTTTCTGAACAATAGTTTACTTAGAAATACCATGTACTAAAAAAAAAGAAAGAAAGAAATACCATGTACTTGGGGGCGCCTAAGAAACTGCCTCAAAATTATTGTATTGTTAGTTCCTGGAGAGTCTGGATATAATCTAAGAATTTATGTGAAAGACTTGTATCGTTAGAGCCAGAAATAATGTTACATTGATATATAATACTGTTAACATTGATATATATGCATGTATATATGTAAATGTTAAAATGGGCCTATAAACACAGATAGATGTATGTGTGTATATACATGTATGTCTTTGGGATGGGGAGAGGTGAGAGGAATGGAGGGAAGGAGACTACCAAATGGGTCCTAGAGCAGAAGGAAGTTTTTTAAATGGTGGCTACTACAATATTTTTTTTTAAAGTTTTTCAGAGACAGTTACCCTAGAGGTTCAGACAAGAAGACACCAGGACGAGGCCCACTCTGGGACTTACTCCTTGCTTTACCTGCCCCCAACTAGGTCATTGGAGTAAAAGATGCCCCAGGAGATCCCCGCCAGGACCATGCCCTTACTACAAAAGGGAGGGACACTGGAAGCGAGATTGCCCTCTCCTCGATAAAAGGATCACACTCACCTTCTGGATCTGGTGGGGCTTCCTGAGCCAACATCCTTATACCCACGGGCCCTCTAGACTACTTCAGTCTGATGGACAGATCCCGGCTTGGGAACAAGCTCAACTTCATCACACCTGGATGACTGAGCCTTAGGTAACTGTCTGTCACAGGTAAGCAAATTGATTTTAATAGACACTGGAGCCACTTACTTTGCTCTTCCTAAATTTTTGAGACCTCTGTTTCCCTCCCCTATTTCCATCCTCTGAGTAACAATTAAAATACAAACCCCCTAGATACTCCACAGCTCCTCTTCTCACTGGGAGATCAAGTCTTTGCTCACTCCTTTTAGTACTTCCCAATTATTCCCCCTCCCCCTGACTAGGAAATGATCTTAAAGTTAAAACAGACACCTAACTCCTTTAACACCACAGCCTTCCTTTCTCAGACTCTTGGAAAAGACTTAACATTTTCACTGACCCTACATATGCCTATGATGTCTTATAGTCTCATACACCTATTTGCAAAAATGGGGACTTCTCCCTGCTCAAAGTACTTCTGTCAAACATGCTAACCTTATTATGGCTCACGCAGACAGTGCCTCTCTCGATTTGGGGAGTTCCAGAGGAATTCCCATTTGGGTTGGAAGCCTCAACCATTTGGGAGAGCACTGTTTGTATTTGACAGTCCCCAGACTTATTTGTTAAGCTACAGTCCATTCTTAGAGACCGTGAAGTTCTCTGTCTCTACCATTTGGGATATTATGCCATTTGGACCTAAGACAAGTCACTTACAATATTGACTGGTTTGAGATAAGATTCTTACAAACATCTCTGATATAGTGTTCCTGGACTTGTGTTTAAAACCTCTTAAGTTTCTGTTTTTATACTCATGTTTAAACTAAGGAACCAATTACATCAAGGAAAGTTCAAAACTCAAGTGGTCAATCTGCCACTGTAGAGTTAAAATAGAGTTTGTTAAGCTCTCTCTATATATTTTCTTTTCGGATTGAGATAAAACTATTTGAAACTAAAAACAAAGATAGAATTTGATATTCTCTTTTAAATAAGATTTCCATAAGATGTTAATAAAAATAACAAAAGATTGTGTTCCCCTTTTAAAAGGGGTGAGAGAGAAAAGAGTAAAATGTTTTGCCTCCTTATAATCTGAGTCTCCTCCACTAAAGAATAAAATTTTTTGCCCTCTAAGATCTTTTGATTGTCAGTTTGGCTAGGTGAATGACTATAATTTTATGTTAACCTGTGATCCTGCTTCACAATAACAGAATACGGTCAAAAAACTTAGTAATTTGTTCCCCTATTCAAGATACTAGTTTTTCTTGTTTACGTTCTTCTGTATTGTACTGTTCACTTATGACCCTGGAGACACTCTTGATAAATCAGGTGCCCTTTTCACTGGGTTTGACTACCCAATTGTCCCAATGGGATTCCCATAAAAAAAAAACAAACAGAAAGAAAAGAGTCACACTACAGGTTTTTCTTTGCCCTTTTAGGGGCTGGCCTGAGAGAGGCAAGGATTTTGTGCTTTGTCAAGATAATCCCTGTGCTGTTTTTATTAGGTTTTTGATTGACTAAAAGAACTAAACTTTAAGGGTTAAGATTTACACCCATATAACATCCTGCATTGCATTTAAAGTCTTCTAATAACTATCACTCTTGGTTAAATAACCAACACTGTTTTATAGTGACTTGTGATTCTATTTAAACAAATGTTTTAAATCTGTAATGTTTGGCAGACTTTCCAAAAACAAAATTCTGGATTCAGTTTTTTTAACCTCAAACTAACTTTTAATAGTGGAGACACTAAACGTCCAAGAAAAACTTATTAGGTTTACTGATATGTTAAACTGTACAGAAATAAATTGTCAAATATAAAGTGGTAGTTAACCTTTGGGGGGTTATATTTGCAGAAATACATTATAGATTTCTGTTCCAAAACTGTAAGGAATTTCTAAAATTCTAACATGCCTTGGCATTATATTATCAATAATAATTACATACTAAATTGTATGCCTTGGAGATGACCAGGTCTCCTTTATGTCTTTGGCCATGGCTATTGCAGGATTTTTATCATCCATAGATAATTATTATTTTACTTTGATTCTTCTTAAACAAGAGTGTATAATCAACTATGGTCCAAGGCTTGCTTCTTTAAAAAAGAAAAAGTCACAGAAAGAACTAAAATATTTGTATGACTTTTTATTTGAAACATTGCTGATTCTCTTGCTTGTTTTCAAGTCACGACAAGTGTTAAGTAAATAACGAAGTGTATCTCGTATCTCCATGATCTAAAACTGTTAAATTCCACCTGGCCCAACCTTATTCATTGCTACTAAAACTACAAACATTCTCCCTCCAGGCCCAGAGACTACCCTTTTTGGGATAGGTGTGTGAAATTATAAAGGCCAAGGGATAGAATTAGTTCAGACTCCACATCTTCCCCAAGATGCCTTGGTTTCCTAGCCCCTTTAACTTATGTGTAGAGATGCTGCTCCCCTGACATCTTTCTCCTCAGTTTCCCCACTCCCACTTGGCACCTACCTCCCAGCAGTAAAACTCACTCAACAACTTCTTAAAGGAACTCCAGCATTTACAGCCTAGAGACTAAATTTTGCTGAAAGATTTCCCAAGACAAGTTGGGCCCCCTCCAACGTCATAGGAAGGTCCTTTTTAAATAACTCTCACTACTCCCCCTGCAGCTAAGTTGCTGAGAGTTCTGTCCTGGATCCTCTGGAAGAACCTACTTTTACCCTCAGTGAACTCCCTAAAAGCCCACATGCTTCTACCTGCCAGCCCATGGTGGATCCCAGACTCGGACTCACTTGACAAAAGCCTCAAAACCATGAACTTTAATATAATGTGGTGGCCTGGCACGGTGGCTCACGCCTGTAATCCTAGCACTCTGGGAGGCCAAGGCGGGTGGATCACTCGAGGTCAGGAGTTCGAAACCAGCCTGAGCAAGAGCGAGACCCCATCTCTAATATAAATAGAAAGAAATTAACTGCCCAACTAATATATAGAGAAAAAAAATTAGCCGGCCATGGTGGCACATGCCTGTAGTCCCAGCTACTCGGGAGGCTGAGGCAGCAGGATCGCTTGAGCCCAGGAGTTTGAGGTTGCTGTGAGCTAGGCTGATGCCACGGCACTCACTCTAGCTTGGACAACAAAGTGAGACTCTGTCTCTCTCTCTCTCTCTCTATATATATATATATATATATATATATATATGGTATATATGGCTCCTTATCACCCTTTTCCTCCTCTTTATACTTCTCACATCATTCTACAAATGTCACCACAGCCTGGCTTACATACCAGGCTAGTCAGTCCTTTGCCCATACTGGGAACCCTAATAATCAGAATTGTAAACTCTTCTCACCAAGCGTGGTGTTAGTTTGCTTCACTAACACCCCTCCTAGAACCCCTAACAGCTCTGCTGTTGGGACTCAGTTTCAGATCCTACATTCTTCACTCCCTGGTAATATTCATATAAAACTGAATTCAAGCCTTAGCGATTTCTCTCCAGCAGAACCCCCATTTTGCCTCTCATCTTGCATTTAAGACCAACCATTTTCAACCCCCCACCCTTCATGACCCAAATAAAATCTCTCCACAGGGGCAGCTCTACGACCCAGTCCAGCAGGAAACAACTCCAGAAAATGAGACCTAAATCTAAATTCCCCAGTTTCTAAAGGAGGAGAGGGGAGGAGAAGAGGCAGAAGAGCTGAGAAAGGTACACTAGGCCTGCTAAGGGCTGAGGGAAGAACAAGAAACTAAAAGAAATCCCACATTTACTCATACTCACCCCTTCTTAGGGAAAAGTTATAATCCTGTCCTCATATCATTTTAATTCAATAGTAAATTGGATCTAACTAAAGCCACAACAAAGTCCAGACCTTGTTCAACTATAAATTAGTTTGACTCCGTTTCCTAAACTAATGACCACACTGAAAATGCGGCATGTCTTTTGGAGAGTCTAAATATTACATTTATATTCTGTACTGGTATTTTACACATGTGAAAAAGCAAGATGTGACCCATCTTCAAGAGAGAAAATAGTCAATATGACAAGACCTAGAAAGGGCTTATATGTTGGAATTATCACAGACTGACTTTAATATAACTATGGTAAAAATGTTAAAGTGTATACTGGAAAAGACAGGGAACCTGCTTGAACAAATGGAGAGGTTTAGCAATAAAAAGGAATCTGTTATAGTTCTTTAAAATCTACTTGAAAAAGCTAAATGGAAATATTAGAAATAATAAAATAAAATCTCATGTTAAAGAATTTTCACTATGTATATGTATATCGTAATAACACTATTGCACAACTTAAATAGATACCAAAAAGAGAATTTTCTCAATGGGCTTATTAGCATATTCAACACAGCAGAAGAAAGAATCAGTGAATTTGCAGACACATCAATAGAAGTTATACAAACTAAAATACAAGATGGGGGAAAATGTAGCATCTGGATATGCAGGATAATAGAAAATGTGATAACATCTAACACTAAAGTGTGAGAAGCAGGGAGAGAAAATGTGGTAGAATAAGTATTTGAAGAGATAATGGTTAAGAATTTTCCCAAAGATCCAAAAACATTAGTGAAACCCAAGTAGGATAAACACAAAGGAAACCATATGTAGGCATACCAGTCAAACAGCTGAAAACCAAAGGTAAGGAGATAATCTTGAAAGCAGCCACAGGAAACAAGACATATTCCACACAAGAGAAAAAAGACCAGTAGAAGGTAAGAGTAATGTCTGAGTTTTTAGCAGAAATACTGAAAGTCAGAAGATGATGGAGCATCAACTTTAAGTGCTAAAAAACAAGCCAAGAAAAATTAAAGCCCCACCAACCTAGAATATTATATCCAGCAAGAATTTCCCGCAACTCTGAAAGCAAATGAAGGGATTTTTAGACAAAAACTAAGATAATTTGTTTCCATTAGACCCTCCTTATAAGAAATGTTAAACGAAGTTTATAAGGCTGAAGGGACTGACATCAGATAGAAATATAGATCTATAAGAAGGAAAGAAAGGCACCAGAGAAAATAAAATGTAGATAAATATAAAGGACTTTTTAAAAATTATATATTTGCAATTATACAGAAATAAATTATATATATATTTATAATTGCATATAAAGTCTTTAAGTCTCTTTAGACAACTGTTGATTACTGAAAGTAAAAAGAGTAACAATGGAGTTTGTGAGTATGTGGTTTATAGCATTTTTAGAAGTAAAACATATGACGATAAAAGGCTGGGAGGAAGAATTAGAAATGGACTGTTCTGACGTGCTTATGTTATTTGTGACACTGTAGAAGACCTTTTGAAGGTAAACAGTAATAAGTGAAAGTGAATATTATAATCTCTAGAGCAATCATAAACACAGAAGCATAACTACAAGGAGAGAAATAGAGGTTATAGAAAAGCATACTTTAAAATAATCCAAGGAACAGCCATTCTATGGTATAGAATGAGGTGCCCAATTCCATAATAAATTTTTTAAATTAAAATAGAAAAATCAATCCACCCAAAGGGAGACAAGAAAGGAAGGACAGATGAACAAAAAACATGCATGACAAATAAAAAGCAAACACCAAAATGGAATAATAAGTTTAAGCCCAGAACTATCAACAATTGCATTAAATGTAAATATTCTAAACGCTTCCTCTCGAGAGGTTTAAAAGACAAAGATTATCAAACTTGATTAAAAAAAGATCCAACTAAATGCTTCTATAAGAAACAGACATTAAACATAAAGATAGAGAAAGACACAGGGAATATAGCCAATGTAATTATGTAGTCCTTTCTTTCCCCCATTTCACTGTAGATCCATGAAAACTTCATATGGGCCAACACAGACCCACAGGGCAACATTTGAGAAGCATCGGTGTAGAATACACTGGAACAAAGGAGGTAGTTCAAACATTATATAATCTAAGGTTAAGATTTTATTTTGGACCTGGAACATGTTTGGTGGGTGCCATCTCAGCTCACCTTGAGGCAGTTATCTGATGACCTTCTTTCTAGGCACAAGTCCTTGTTAGAACTCCTCAGCTTTATAAAGAGATAATAGTAATATTATTATTTATAGAGCATTTACCATGCACTGGTTATTGTGTTAAATACCTTACTTGTATAATCATATTTAATCCCAACAACAACCCTATGAAATAGAGACTAGTATTATTCCCATTTTACGGAGGAGGACCCTGAGACTAGGTGAAATTTTATAACTTGTTTATTACTGCACAGTGAGTTGAGTTATGGAGTTGGAATCTGAAACACTATCTGACTCTAAACCCTGCTCTCAGTGTGTTGCTTGATTGCTGACTCTCAACAGCATTCATCTTCACCCAGTTGATAATAGATAACACCACAGCTTAAGTACCAACCAGGGAATATTACTTAGAGGCCACTGACACTAAAGGAAAAATTACTTAGGGAAGATGGCTCAAAGGACACGCAGCTCATCCATTCTTCCCTGCAAGTCTAAAACCCAGTATGTCATTAACCCAGACCACTGAAGACCTGAGCGCCTGGGCAGCGTTATTTTTGCCTCGGAACTATTGCTCCTGGTGAATTTTGATGCACTGATGTGATTGCCAAGCCTATATTGAGACTGATCAAAAGAAAGCCCACGCGATGTATCTTTTCTTAGAACCACAGATGGTAGCGTTTCACCTAAGCAACTGGTTTATTTTCATTTTTGGTCACTGTGAACTGTGTGACTGGCTAGAAAGCTTGAGCCAAATCTGAGGCCCGCCCATAGCAAGAGTCATCATAATCTGCATTTTCAGAGTTGTTCCTGGCTCAGTGTTAATTCCCCACCCTTGTTTATTCCTTCTTTTGTTCTCCTCTAACCTCATTTTCAGTTTATCTAATCTTGTATTTTATATGTATTTCCAAGCTGCCTTAAATTCTCCAGGAATAAGACTTGATATAAACATACATAATTTTAAGTCAGAGCAGGAAATCCACTAAAATGTAGAAACAATGGCTACCTCTAGATAGAATTATAGATTTTTTTAAATTTGCTTCTTCATAAAGGATCCCAATTCTCTGAAACAGTCTTTCTTTTATAAGTATTAAAATATTTTTTTAATTACAGACAAACTGGAAAGTTCTAGTTTTTTTGTTTTGAATATTGATAAAAATTAGTAGTCCGCTAATGGAGGCCAAAGGTAAAGATGGAGATATCCACCAGGAAGGGGATTGTGATAGTTGATTGTATGTGTCAATTTGGCTGGGCCATGTTGACTAAATATTTGGGCAAAGATTATTCGGCATATTTCTGTGAAGGTGTTTTTTGGCAATCTGTCATCTATGGGTTTGGTGCAATTCAATCAAAATTCTATCAGTCATTTTCATAAGTTAAAAAGCTTTTTCTAAAACTGATATGGAAATGCCAAAGAACCTACAAGAGCCAAAATAAATTTGGAAAAAAAAAAAAAGAGGACATACACCACCCAATTCAAGACTTACTAAGCGACAATAATCAAGACAGTCTACTTTTGGTTTTATAGATCAATGAAATGGAAGATTTCAGAAATAGATCACCAGACATATGGTCAATTGAATTTTGACAAAGGTTCCAGTACAATTCAATAGAGAAAAGATAGTTTTTCAGCAACTATCTACGGAAAGTTTCCTTAATTAAAATCAAAATGCTGGGACAATTGACTATCCAAATGCAAAAAAAAAAAAAAAGACTTCAATTCTTATACCATATACAAAAGTTAAGGCTGGACGTGGTGATTCACACCTGTAATCCTAGCACTTTGTGAGGCCAAGGCAGGAGGATTGCTTGTGGCCAGAAGTTGGAGGCTACAGTGAGCTATGATGATGTCACTGCATTCTAGCCTGCACAATAGAGAGACCCTGTCTCAAAAAAAAAAAGAAGAAAGAAAGAAATTCATTCAAAATGGATCATAGCCTGGGCACAATGGCTCACACCTGTAATCGCAGCACTTTGGGAAGCTAGGGAAGGAGGATCACTTGAGTCCAAGAGGTCAAGACTAGCCTGGGCAACATAGTGAGTGCCCATTTCTACAAAAAAATTGAAAAAATTATCCAGGCATGGTGTTGCATGCCCATAGCCCAGCTACTCAGGAGGCTAAGGCAGGAGAGTTGCATGAGCCCAGGAGTTCGAGGTTATGGTGAACTATGATTACACCACTGTACTCTAGCCTGGGCAATAGAGCAAGACCTTGTCTTGAAAAAGAAAAAAATGAATCAATGACTTGAATGTAAGAGCTGAAAGTATAAAACTTCTAGAAGAAAACATAAGAGAAAAGCTTCAGAACCCTGGGTTAGGCAAAGAATTTTTACAATAGAAACAAAAAGCAAAAACCATAATTTCAAAAAAACTGCTAACTTCAGCCTCATCAAAATTTAAAACTTTTGCTGTATTAAAGATACTGTTAAGAGAATGTAAAGACAAGCCACAGGCTGGGAGAAAATGTGTATGAAACACACATCTAACAAGGACTTTAGAATAAAGAACTCTCAAAATCAATTATAAGACAAATAACCCAATTAAAGGGCAAAAGATATGAACAGATATTTAACCAAAGAAGATATACAGATGGCAAATAACCACATGAAAAGATGTTTAACACCATTAGTCATTAGAGAAATGCAAATTAAAACCACAGCAAGATCCCATATCCTACATATCTGCTAAAATAGCTAACACCAAGTCCTGGTGAGGGAGTACCGGGAAATTTTATCCATTGCAAAATGGAACAGCCCCTTTTGAAAACAGTTAGGCAATTTCTTAAAATGTTTAACATATACCTACCAGATTGCAACCCAGCAATCCCACTGCTAGGTTATTTACCCAAGAGAAAAGAAACCATATGTTTACACAAGGAACTGTACACCAATGTTTATAGTAGCTTTATTCACAGTAGCCAAAAAGTGGAGATAGTCCGTCAACTGACAAATGGGTAAACAAATCATGGTACATCCATACTCAGCAATGAAAACAAATGAACTACGGATACGTGCAACAACTTGGGTGAATCTCTAAAGAATGTGCTAAATCAAAGAAGCTAGACCCCCCAAAAATGCTACATCCTATATGATTCTAATTATATGACATTCAGAAAAAAGAAGCAGAAACTCAGATCAGTGCTTGCCTAGGGCTGGGAGTGGGAAAAGGATGGTGACTAAAAAGGGGTGGGAGGGAGGTTTTAAGAGTGACAGGAATGTTCTATGTCTTCATCATGGTGGTCACATAATAGCATACAGTTGTCAAAACTCATCAAATTTTCATACTTCATATGGGTAGATTTTATTATTCATGAATTATACTTCAGAATACCTGAATTTAAAATAATAAAACACTTTGTAGAAAATAAAAGTAATTGTATTTTAGACCTTGGGCTAGGGAAAGATTCCTTAAATAAAATCAAAATGCATCGACAACGAAATATTAATAGAGTTGGCTCAGCATTAGAGCCAAAATCTTTGCACTGATCTGTCTACAAGACCCTACATGAAGTGGTCCTGGGGCTACTGTGACCTCAGCTCATGTCTCTCTTCGTTCCTTCAGTCCAGTCCAGCGACAGTGGCCTACTTGTTATTCTTCAAACACATCAGGCACACACACCTACCTCAGGGCTGTCACCAATCCCGTTGTATAATTTTATACCTCCTTCAAAAGGAAACTCATAGAGGAAATTACTGAGGATGACTGCGGCCATGAAAGACCCCCCTCCAACTTGGTACCTCAATTTTAGTTGTCACTCCAGACCAGAGCCTGGTAGGCCCTGCTTGTCTGTCTGGGAAGCGGGCAGGTGAGCCTGAGAGAGCAGCACCTGCTCCTCCATACCTTGAGCTGACGACAGCCAGGGGCTGTGTTTCCAGTGAAGACACTGACCCACTGAGAGACCGTGCCTGGTTCCGAATTACTAGTCGCTTGGGAGAAGCCAAACACACGCCACCTAATTAAACCACAATGGCATTCCCTGAGTGGCTAATTAGTATCACAGAAGAAAAGCCCAGAGATTATCAAATGGAGTTTCTCTGGGGCCTTGTTAACAAAACTCGAGCAGGCCCCATAGAGGCAGCTCCACAAGTGCTGAAACTTTTCTGATATTTCACACTCAAAGCCTCCTGCTTTCCTCAAGGAGTTCTAATCACCAACACCATCCAAAGCATCTTCCCGGCCTAGGCCCCGCCTATCTCCCTAGCCTCGTTTCTCTTCATGACTTATTCTCCCTAGTCCCAGAAGTAGCAAATAGATTTCATCTTTTATACTATAAGATATACTAAAGATTTATACTATAAGATATACTAAAGATTTCATCTTTTATACCCTGATTTAACTAAGAGTAGCCACCCGGAGTGCTAAGTTGAGAATGATTCAAAGGTTCAGATCAATCCCAGTGAGAAATAACGCTCTGTGGTAGATTAGCAATGTCTGCCGTGGACACGAAATGGGAGAGATTGCAGCATGCAAGCAGTATCTTCTCCATCCCTACCTTATACCAAATCTTGAACCATGCTGCATTCCTGGAGCATTAACACTTCTTCACACCTCTATGGTTTTGTATGTGATCGTAATGTCTTTGCTTCTCTTCACCACTTAATGAATGCATAACTACCATCATTCAATGCCTTACTTCTCTGTAGGTTTCTCTGAGCATCCTTCCTTGCATCCAAGTGGGATTGATAACTCTCTCCACTGTACTTTTAACATCAGCTTACCATTGCAAGTATTGCACTGATCTGGGTAATTGGGGTAGTGTGCAAGAATAGTCTCTAGAGGAAAATTCTCAGTGGAGGGCATGAGAAGACAGAAGAGGCTGGTAGAGACTCTCTGGTGGGAAAAGGGAAATAAAAAGAATAGAGGTATTCATGGGGGCAGGGGAGGAAAACAAAAGACAGAACCTCTAAGAATAGCCAAAACGAAGGAGAGACCTTCCCCATTAAAGGTGCCAGTGAGGGTTCGCCACGTAATAGCCCAGGACATTGACAGCAGAGTGAGAATCAATGCGGAGAGCATGACCCGGGTGCAGTCGTGTAGCTCAGAAATCCTGCACTGAAAGAAACACTAGAAGGGGAGAGAAAATGATCCCAGGTGAAAGCACAAATTGCAGAAAGAAGTGAAGTGCAGTGGAAAGGATAAAAATGTGGATCAATCTAAATGAACATTGCCTGTAAAAAGCAATAGTAAGAATGTTTTGCAAGGTTCAAACTCTACATTGAATTAAAATGCGTTACATCTACAGCTCAAAGGGCAGGAGGGGAGCAAATGGAGTTAAAGTGTGCTAGGTTCTTTCATTCACCACAAAATGGAAAAAACACTAATATATATTAGACTTCAATAAGTAAAAGGTGTACATTGTAATGTCTAAGGTAAGCACTAATAGAATAGTTTAAAATTTATAACTAGCAAGCTAACAGAGGGGCAAAAATTGAATAATAAAAAACAATCCAAAAGAAGACAAGAAAAGAGAGGAAAGGGAACGAAAAAAAGGCAAGACAAATAGAAAATATACAGCAAAGTGTTACAGTTCTGATTCCCATTACAGCAAAGCATCTTGTCTCAGTCTGACATGAGCATAGTAATAATTTTAAATTTGGGGGAGGAAAACTCCAGGCAAAAAAATATTTGCTCGAAGGCTTTGGAGGATACCAAAAGTAGGCAGAAAATGGAGGAACTTAAACTTACAAACCAATATTTAATTGGCTGCTCTCCGAGGGCACTGTCCAGTTTGTACAATGCAGGGCGACTAGAACTCAAGCAAAAAGCTGATGTCAATATCAACATTTGGATTGATATCTGAAGGGGACATCACTACATGTCTTACAGACATTAAAAGTATAATAAAGGAATATTATGAACAACTTTCTGCCCATAAACTCAACAACCTAAGGAAAAATCCCCTGAAAGACACAATTACTAAAACAGACTCAAGAAAAAATGGAAAATCTAAATAACTCTGTATCTCTTTTAAAAATTAAATTTATAACTTAAAACCTTCCCAAACCACAAGCTCCAAAATGGCCTCATTGATAAATTCTGTCAAACATTTAAAGAAGAAATAATGCCAACCTTATATAAACTCTTTCAGAAAGTAGAGGTTTGGCCACTTTCCAATCCATTTGATTAGGCCAGCATTATCCTGATTCAAAAACCAAAGACATTATATGAAATCTACAGTTAAATATCTCTCATGAATATAGACACAAAAATCTATTTAAAATATTATCAAATTGAATCCAACAACATACAAAAAGAATAGGACTTCATGTCCAAGAATGGTTTACCTTAGGCATGCAAAGTTGGTTCAACATTGAAAAATTAAGCAATATAATTTACCATCTCAACAGAGTAAAAAAGAAAAAATGTGAACATCTCAATAGATGCAGGAAAATCATTTGACCAGAAAATTCAACAACAAATTAGAATTCTCAGTAAGCTCAGAATAGGAAGTAACTTCCTCAAACTGGTAAGGTCATTTCACAAAACACAGCTAACATCACACTTAACGGTTAAACACTAAATGCAATCACCCTACTTGGGGACAAGGGAAGGATGTCTTCTCTCACCAATTGTATTAAATATTGTACTAGATATCCTAGCTATACAGGATGGCAAGAAAAAGAAGTAAAAGGCACACATGTTGAAAAGGAATTAAAATTATTTTTATTCAAAGATGACACTATCATTTACATTGAAAAGCCTAAGGAATCCACAAAAAAATCTATTGAAACTAATATGTGAATTTAGCAAGGTTACAGAAAGTCAAATGTATTTCTATATAATAGCAAAAAAATAACTTAAATTTAAAAACAATCTAAGCCAAATTAAATTAAAAAACCAATTCCATGTACAATATCATCAAAAATCTTAACATACTTCTGGCTGAATTTAACAAAATCATGTAAAACCTGTACACTGAACACTACAAAACAGTGCTGAGATAAATTAAGGAACCTGAATAAATGAAGAGATATACCATGCTCCCAAACTGAAAGGCTCAGTATTAAGATGTCAGTTCTTTCCGACTTGATCTCTAGATCCAACACTGTCCCTATCAAAATTTCAGTAGTGGTTTTTATAGAAATTGACAACGTGATTCTAAGATTTGGATGGAAATGCAAAGGATCTAGAAAAGCCAAAATAATCTTCAAACTAAAAGCAAAGTTGGGTAACTAATATGAAATAATTTCAAGACTTACTAAAGAGCAACTTACTATAAAGCTACAAACCAGTATGATCTTGTCATAACCACAAATAAGTCAGTGAAACATAACAATGTCGAAAAACAGACACACACATATACACTTAATTCTTTACAAAGATGTCAGTGCTATTAAGTGAGGAAAGGAATAGTCTGCTCAACTAATAATGCTAGAATAACTAGATGTATAAATGGAAAAAATAAACTTTGACCCTGTCTCACATGATCTACAAAAATTAAGTTAAAATGGGTTTTATACCTAAGTATAAAGCTATAAACCTTTCAGGAAAAATATAGGAAAATATCTTCATGGTTTTGTAGTAAGTATAATTTCTTGGATAAGACCAAAATACTACTAACCATAAAGGAAAAAATGGTAAGTGGATTTTATTAAAATGTTAAATTATGTTCTTCAAAGTTAAGAAATTGAAAAGGCAAAGTCACAGACTAAGAGAAGATATTTGTAATACCTATAGCATATAGTAGTGATTAAAAAAATACACAACCCAGTAAGAAATGGGCAAAAGATTTAAACACACATCCTAAAAGAAGATATGCAAATGACCAATGATATATGAAAAGATATTCAACATCATTAATTGTCAGGGAAATGAAAATTAAAACTACAGTGAAATCTCACTTAATGCCCACCAGGAAAATGGCTAAATTAAGAAGGTTTATAAATCTTGCCATAATATGAAACAACTAGAACTGTCACACCCCATGCAACCTGGTACAACTACTTTGGAAACTGTACAGCTGTTTCTTATAAAGTTAAATACGCATTTACCATATGATACAGCAATTCTACTCCAAATATTTATTCAAGAGAAATGAAGACATATCTCCACAAATGACTTGTATCAAATGTTCATAGTCGTCATAGTCATAATAGTCAAAACTAGAAACAATCTAAATGTCTATCAACAAGTAAGCAAATAAACAAATTGCTATATATTTACACAGCAGGATGCTAAAAAGAACAAACTACTAATAAGCACAGCAACATGGATAATTTCACAAGACATTACATTAAGCAAAGGAAGTAAGAAACAAATACATTTAGCATGATGCCATTCACGTGAAGTTCAAGAACAGGCTTAACTATTTATGGTGCGAGAAGTCAGGCTAGCAGTTACCTCTTTAAATTAAAAAAAAGAAAAGTTCAAAATGTACACTTAAGATGTATGCATTTTAATGTATGTAAAAAAAACCTCAATTAGGTACTGTAAAATAATTTTTAAACCAACGCATTATGTCTTTGATGATTTGAAGAGAGATCCCTGCTCTTCTACTAGCAAGGTTATATCCTCAGGCAACCATTTATTTTACCAACTTTTACACTGCTCAAAGTCCATTCAGAGGTAAGATTCTGTGCTCCATCCCTCATTCACTAGCAAATTAGGGTCCAGCTACAAGTTCAGCTATATTTATAAGGCAGGGCATGTAAAAATAATCCACTGGAACACTTGGTTGGGGGACTTATGTTCACATTTTCCCAAATCAGCAGACACCTCACTTCTGATCTCTTGTCTGGCTGCGTGATTGGGTTGATTGGATCCAGACCAGCGGGCAGAAGGCTACCCAACAGTGATGATCAATCACCTAGAGAGGCCCACAGAGCCAACTGAGTCAAGAAACCCACCAGCACAATGCCTGATGGTCATCGACAGGAACAGGAATTACTTAAGATATCAAAGAAAGACTGCATTGTCCGAAATACTTAAAAAAAAAATAGCAAAATCAAAATCATAAATGTTTAATTAAATGCCTACAAAATGTGTTGTTAGTCAACCAAAACCTACCTCCACATATATACATAAATTATACATATGTAAATGATATTAAATGTGGTATACAGATGCATTTTCATATGTATGGTATGAGGTAGGACAAGGCATCCAAAAAAGATTTGCCTCAATAGCTTGCAGGCTGGGGAAATATTACCTTGATTGCGTGTCATGTTGTTAACTTCTGTGTTAAGTCTAACAAGCTCGCCCTTTCCTTTTGTGGAAGTGGACATTGCAATTGCTGCTTTCCTTTCTGAAACCACAAGGGAAGTGGCCTGCACAGTCCCCAGCTCTTGAAGACAGAATCTTAGATGGCCAGTGAACAGGAACCAGGCATCTGGCGCTAGTTAGAGCCTTTCCTTTCGTGAGACCTCCCTCAGCCTGTGACCCATTTGGAGTCACTCCATTTCTTATTCTGCTGCCACGCGGGCCTCCCCAAGATTTGTGAAGACAACTGACAGTTTCCTGGGTCACGTTATCTGGGATCTTGCCATCAAACTGCTTCCTTCAACCCAGCATCCCGGATCCTGGAAAATTCCTAGAGCATAAGTCATTTGATTCGAATGTGTGCTAACTGCATTTTTGGTTACCGCTGACCTTCAGAACGGAATGGAAAGGATATTCTTTCAAAATGGAAAAAGCATGAGCTTAGGAGTCACCCAGACCTGCATCATTTATGTCTATCACAGGAAACGGCTCTTAGATCTTGGCCATCATTTGGCAGGGGTTAGGAAACAACACTGGCTGGGGGTTCTGGTCCAGGTTGGGTCCCATACAGGCTTGTGACCTCACAGACATCTTTTCTCTCTGAGCCTCAGTTGCCTTATCTGTGAAATAGAAGGAAGAACTCCAATTTCACAGAACTGCTTTCAGGAGAATTAGTAAGGTCTGTGTATACTGAGATGAGCACTGTGCCTGGCTTGTAGTGAGCGCTGACGACACCGTCAGGGGCTGGGGTAGGAAGTGGAGAGCGACTGCTTCGTGGAGACGGGGGTTCCTTTTGGCACGATGAGA
Organism: Mirza zaza; assembly: GCA_008750895.1. Classification (NCBI taxonomy): domain Eukaryota; kingdom Metazoa; phylum Chordata; class Mammalia; order Primates; family Cheirogaleidae; genus Mirza; species Mirza zaza. Next base: position 35,132 of record VSMD01052284.1, read on the forward strand.
ATGCTCTGGAATTGCATCTTGGTAATGGTGGCACCACACTGCGAATATGCTAATGCCATCAACTGTGCACTGTACAATGGTTAAAGAGGTCAGCTTTGAGTTACGTGCATTTCACGACAGTGAAAGAAACACTACTGGCAGACGCCCTCGCGGTGAGTGGGGGCAGGAGCAAGCCAGGAGCCCCTCCCACCAGGCACGAACTGGGAAGCAAGACGAGAACAGGCATGGCTCCTGGAGGGCTGACGTGGCGCCCGTGACAGGGGAGGGGGAGCGAGGAGGCGACCACAGACAGGGAGCCACGTGGCACCGCTCTTCGGACATCAGGGAGCCAGTTGCGTGGCCTGCGCGTCATCGCGATTTGCAGAGTGCGAGTGGTAGATCAGAAAGGAGACAGCACGCCTGGAAAAAGTGAGTCACGGGGAGAGGAGAGAAAATGTCACTCGTCGAAAGAGGAAAAGGATGACCGCAAGGCAGCGAGACATGGTGCAGAAGCCTCCACCTGAGGCTCACAGATAGAATCATCTGGACGTGCATTGACATCACCCACGCCCACCACATCACGGCCCCCCCACCCTCCACTCCCCACCCCCACTGGGATTCTGGCTGCGCGTGACATGGACAGAGCACGTGGTGTAAAAGGCCACGCTTTCCTTTGGAATTTGGAGCTGCCTCCCACCACTTACTTCATAGCTGTACGACTCTGGACACGCCACCTAATTTTCATGTATCTCAGTTTCATCCTTTGTGAAACAGGGAAACTTACACCTGTTCAGAGCTGTTAGGCAGAGTTAATGGAATAGGCAGGTAAAGTACAGGTAATAAACATATTCCCTTTCACCCTCTGGAATGGCACCTGCACTCTCGCTCAGCTGTTTTCTTTCCATTAGGCCCTAAAGCAAGACAGGACACAGAGGGGATCCTGAACACAGAACAAGAACCATTTCCCATAATAAACGTGTTTCAAGGTGATGTTTTAAATAAAGCCTTCATAATAAGAGTTAAAATCTGCCATAGAGGGCAGCTTTATTCATAACAGTAAAAAAAAAAAATGGAAACAACCCAAGCATCCATCAGCAGCAGGCTAGATAAATCAGTTGTGGTATACATTAAATAGACAGCAATAAGACGATCAAACTACTGAGACACATGGCAACATGGATATCAGCAAATGTTATGTTGAGCAAAAGAAGCCAGACATGAAAGTGTACGTACTTTATGACTATATTCAAATGAGTTCATGAGTAGACAAAACTAATCCATGGTGATAAAGGTCAGAATTGTGGTTACCTTTCAGGGGAAGAAGGACAAAAGAGCCTTCTAGAGTGCTGGAAATGTTCTATATCCTGATTTCTTTAGTGGTTACTTGGGTATATGCATATGTAAAAGTTCTTCAAGGAATGCACTTAAGATTAGTGCACTTTGTTTTGTGTGTTATACTGGCAGGAGGGAGCCCTGCCCCGTTGTCCTGAAACCCAGAATACCAAGCTCAAAGGCCCTTTCGATCAAAAGTATAAAGATTGAAAACAAAAGATCTATTTTGCCCAAACCTGGAGGAAAACCAACTTTAAATGAAACATGAATAACAGGTAAGATAGTGAGGAAAGTGCTTTATTGTAGTTCCCTTACATAATGCTGAATGACAGTATCGCTTAATTTTAGTATTTCTTACTGTCATTCACACGTAGCTGTTTTAATTTCAAGTCCATTTTTATAGTAAAAGCATGATTAAGTAGAAAAGTGGGCTGTAGGCATGTCTAACATTTTGACACTCTTTTTACTCAAACATTATTGGGAGAGTGGACTGTGTGTACCTAGCAATCTGCTTCTCTGCTGTTTTGTACTTGCATAATTTCACTTCTTAAGCTCTTTGCTTGCAACTATTAACAAGGAGCTGCTGCTACCAGGTCAACATCAGTGCCGTCATGATGGGCATTGTAGCATTCTAAGGATAGGGCCCACAGAGGCAAAACAGAACTAAGAAAACTCAGGTCCACTGAAGTAGACGTTCCATGTTTCCCAGCCCCTTGGAACATCCTTCCTATGTTTGGGGAACTTCCCACATTATGAGTCCCTTCTCCCTTAGGCACAAGCCAGACAATGCCCTTTCCCACCCGCTCTCTTGGAGCCAGAGTAAAGACATTTGAACTAGGCTCCACTGAGCAGATGCTAAATAAAGATGACTTTAATTCTTAGTAGAGAAAAGCAAGGAAGCAGGTGCCATGCAGAATCCATCTTCTGGCAAGGGCAGCTATAGAGACAGCTGGTTTTCAAGGGCAGCAGTAGTGGGGTTTTGGCAGCGAAGGTGTGATCTGAGATGGCTGCATCCCATGGCAGTAGCAGAGGTGTCTTCACTGGACCAGTGGCTGCTGTCCCTAGGTACGAAGCCTCCAAGCCTAATTCTTTGGCCCTCTCAGTGGTTCCATGAGCTATGCAATGTCCTATAATAAATTCTTACCTGTTTAAATGGGCTAAAGAGGGCTCTATTGTTTGCCTTGAAAGCCCTCAGTGAATCACCAAGGTGATTCAGTCAAGGTTCTACAGAGAAATATTAATAGAATCAATAGGATACATATATATGTGTATTATATAGAGGCAGAAATATATATATGTCTGTGCATATATGTGTTGCGGCAAGTGAACAGCTAGTGTTATAGCTCTTGACCAGGGAAAGAACCAAGCGGCACACGAAGAGTCGGAGAACATCCTTTATTCTTCCGGCAGGTTCAACCCAGCAAGTGTTACAGCTCTCTTCCTGTCTTCTGCCCCTCTTCCTTGGTCTCCTTCTGCTTTTATACCCTTCGTAGGGCTCAAAAAGCATCCAATCAACCACAAGCTTTAACATCCAATCAGCAACAAGCTTTAACATCCAATCAGCAACAGTGGGATTCAAAAATTACCCAATCAGGGTCATGTGAGCAGTGCAGCGGGATGACAGGAGGCTGCCAAACACGGAGTGGCCTGGACAGCGGATGTCACCACGCAGGGCCCAGAAGCAGGCGGTGGCAAGTGGGCCTGGGGCATTCCAGCTCACGGGGCCAGGGACATGCGGGGGTCCCCGGCGGCTCTTCTGCAGGCCCGGCCCCAGCAGCCTGCCCTCCAACTAGCCACGCGCAGCACTGGCCAGCGGAGATGCGGAGCGACGGGGAGGCGGCAAGCAGCCGCGTCTGGGTGCCGGACATTTTCCGTGTCATATGTACACACATACATATATTTCCTCTGTATCTCTGGGTTTCACATGCATGGGTTCAACTAGCTACAGATCAAAAATATTTAGAAAAAGTGTTAATAATAATGAAAAATATGAATAAAAACAATACAATGTAACAACTATGTACATAGCATTTACATTGTATTGGGTATCATAAGTAATCTAGAAATGATTTCAAATATACAGGAGGCTGCGCATAGGTTATGCACAAACACTATGCCATATTACATAGGGACTTGAGGGTCCATGAATTTTGGTGCCCACGGAGTGTCCTGGAACCAATCCCCCACAGACACTAAGGGACAACTGTATACAGCTTTATTTTTAGGAATTGACTCAATCATTGGGGTTGGCAAGCCTCACATTTGTAGAGCAGGCCAGCAGGCTGGCAACTCAGGCAGGAGTGGATGCTTCAGCCTTGAAGCAGAAGTCTTCTTTTCCAGAAAAGCTCGATTTTTGTGCTTTTTAAGGCCTTTCAGTTGATTAGATGAATCCCACCCACATTATTCAGTGCAATCTTCTTCACTTAAAGTCAAATGATTATAGATGTTAACCACATCTACAAAATACCTTCATAGCCACAGCTAGATCAGTGTTTAATTAAATAACTAGGCACTATAGCCCAGCCAAGTTGACATATAAAACCAGCCATCACATCCACCAAATCAAAACTCCAGGAATGAGTGTTCAATTATGAGCATTAAGATCCTTCACTCTGAAGAAGCTGTCTTGGAGCACTTGTCGTGTTTCCCTTTGAAAAACTTTCACGCATAATTGTCCATACTAAGTGAAGTCCAAACTAATGTAGGCATCTGCCTTCAAAAGAGGACTATGCCGGGAATCTGTCCCATCCTCCCATCCTCACAGCCCTTCCCCTGCCCCCAGCTGCCATCACTCCTGGTTGGACCACAGATGCAACCTCCTCAGTTCTTCCAGCCTCCAGCCCTTCCTGCTCTGCTGTGCTGGCCACCCTCTCCAAAACACTACTCTGATTACATCTCCCAGATTAAAAGCATTATATTAATAGTGCTTGTGTAACTCAGGCCAGCAGTCATTAAGGTTTGGTTGCAAGCAACAGATACCAAGTCTGATTGATTTAGGCAAAAGAGGAATTCCTGGAACAGCCCACAGGATGGAAGGAAAAGCTAAGGTCTTGAAAAGGTCAGGAATCCAGGCTGCCCTGGGGATTTGGGAGCAGGAACGAATGGACCGTCTCCGCAGAGCCAGCTGTGGGGATGAATCAGAGCAGTGATCTTAATTCCCATGTAACTCCACTCGGGGGCCTGTTTTCAAGGACAAGGGGTCTGACTGCCTGGGAGTGATTCACAGGCCTACCCGCTGGCCAGAATACAGCCCTGACAGAATCACCAAGACTGAAATTAACAAGGGAGGGGAGGATTCTAGTTAGGGGCGCAGGCAGAAGAGGGGAAATAGATACCAGGTGAGCAACGATGAGGCACAGCCACTCCACACCCACTCCCGGCACCTGAAGGATCCTGCTACATCAGAGAATTGCATTCTCTGCATCCAACAGGGCCGGGAAGCAATGGTGGGAGCAGTTCCTGGCCAACTAAGGGAAAACAAGGATGACTTCCTGGACTACAAGGCAGGAGGCCCAGCCCCAAGGACTGTCAGTCTGAACCCCAATTTCCCCTGTTGTTTCTGGGCCACAGCTTTTCCTGAGGAATGCTAAGCCCAAAGCATGGAGCATGAAGGGCGTTTTCCCAAACTTACCTTCCCATCCTCTCCTCTCTCTTTGATGCCTACGAGGATCCTCAAAGCTGGGAAGGGTCTCGGGGCTGGAGTAGAGGGAAATGGGCTGTCTGCCCTCAGTCACCACGGCTCCATCTCCGATCTCAGGAGTGAAGGAGGGGAGGACAGAGCAGGCTGGGTTAAATGAGAAGTCACACCCACCTTGTAATTATTTCATTGTTTTCTTGTTTATTGTCTGTTCTGCCCCCACTGAAATGTGAGCTCCAAGAGGGCAGAAGCCCTGTCTGTATTGATCACTTGATGCTATGTCCCCAAACCTGTTAACAGTAAGTGGCACTTAGGAAAATAAACATTTGGGACTGAGTAGCCTGCATGTAAGGTGAAGGCTACCCCCCCACGCTTCTGCCTCTGAACCTGAGCCAGACAGGCAAGACCAGGCCTGGCTCTGAGTCAAACCAGGAATCAAGAGGAGCACAGTTCTAGACTCAGCCAGAGCCTGGGTCGAAGCCTGGGTCTGGCACCTGGGGCACATCTGTCATTTGACCACTCTGAGGCTCAGTTTCCTCGGTTTTGAAATGGGGATGATACCACCCACTTCACACTGTTGTGAGAATAGATGAGAATTAAATGTATGAAATTGGCACACAAGCAATGCTTTCACCTGTGTTGTACACTCTGTAAGGGAGGAAGTTGTTTGAATCAGATGGCGGGGACTGAACGCTACATCTCCTGGGGCTGGAGTTTGGGCATGTTAGGAGAGCATCCTAAAAATGCAATGCCTGGCCCACCGTGAGAAACAAAACACCAGCAGTATGGCATCTACACAGCGACAGGCCTCAGGGATTCCAGAAAGCCTCACACCACAGCCTCTGGCACACCTGGCTGTGGCTAGGGAAAGGCCAGCCACACTTCAGTGTTGCCTCTGCTTTGGGAATGGGACCAAAAGACATACACAGCAGGCAACTTTGGAAAGAATTTTATTAGCTTCATGAGAAACAGCTGCCACGAGTCAAGACCTGGATAGGGACGGGGCTCTGGTGGCTTCCGACCAATGGCATGAAGAAAGCCCACATGTTCTCTCTACGTCCTTGGACCAGGGTCTAAGTGGGGGCGGGGGGAGGTTCCCAAGAATGACACCCCACCTTCTTGCCCCCTCAGTGCAGGCACAGATGCTGGTGATGCATTCTTGTTGGACATTAGCATCTCCCGCTCTATGATATCTCACTCAACAGGAAAATGAATCAAATCAACATTCTAGACATTCAGATCAAACCTGATTCTGGATCATCAGCTGGGAACACAACATTCTGAATCCCCAATCAGAAAGGCAAGATTCCGAAATGCAAAATAAGAACCCCGTAGATTTCATCGGGATCTCCATATTCTAGAATGCCTATATCCCTGACATGCTAGGTTGTCAGCAAGGAACTCAGTGTTCTGGCAGGCCCAATGAGAACCACTTCTTACATTCTGAAGGGTTAACAAGGAATTCAGCATTCCAGAATGACAAAAATCACAATATTCCAGGCCATGGGTAAGACCCAAAGTTCTAGATGTCAACCCCAACACTCACCATGCTACACCAGAAAGCCAACATTTAAGACTGTCAGTGCTGGCCTCAGCATTCTGGAATGACAAGCACAAGGCCGGTGTCTCCAGAATGCTGCTTCCCTGTACCCTCAGAGTTCTGTGGATGGTCGCTCCACAACAGGTTCATTGTCCCCACTGGAGTCGGGCACACGGAAGGAAACATAGGGACAGGTCTTGGTGTTGAGGCAGACCAGCTTCTTCAGCGTGGCTGTGTTGACGATGTTAAAGCCCGTCTCTCCGCCAAACGTGCTCGGCTTCCAGTACTCTGGAGAGCAGATGGGATTCCCTAGGAGACCTTTGAGGGAAAAGGGAGCCCCAATCTCTATCATACTCTCCCCAAAGATGGAGTTCGGTAGGCACTTTTCAAGAAGCAGCCCTGGGTAGAACTCTAAGGCATCGATGTCTCCGTACAGCTCCTCCAACTCTGCTGCCATCTCCTTCTCTCCTGCAAGGGGAAGAAACTACAGTCAGACCCGTGGTGCCATTAAGGTCACTATGGGGAGGGACCCTTGCAGGCCCACCTTTTTCTGAGGATAATAGGGACTCCAGGAGAACAATTTGAGTGATTGAGCATATGCCCTAAAATTTGGCCTTGTTGCCTTTGGGGAGGAGGATCAGGAAGGAAAGCACACATTGACCTTCCTCCTGGACTGGGTCTAAGAAAGTGCTGTTTTCCTTCTCTTGCTAAGAAGGAGTCAAAGACCTAGCTCTGCCACCAAACAGCATGTGTCCTTCGGCAACTCATCCTACTTCTTTGAACCCTAAATTACCTGATCATTACAGCAG
>VSMD01052285.1:0-28825 GCA_008750895.1 Mirza zaza
CAGCAATCCCATTACTGGGCATCTACCCAAAAGTTCCAATGACCCTCTACAAAAAAGACACCTGCACTCGAATGTTTATAGCAGCACAATTCATAATCTCAAGGCTGTGGAAACAGCCCAAGTGCCCATCAATCCAAGAATGGATTAATAAAATGTGGTATATGTATACCATGGAGTACTATTCAGCTCTAAGAAACAACGGTAATATAGCACATCTTATATTTTCCTGGTTAGAGCTGGAATCCACATTACTAAGTGAAGTATCCCAAGAATGGAAAAACAATCACCACATATATTCACCAGCAAACTGGTATTAACTGAGCAGCACCTAAGTGGACACATAGGTACTACAGTAATAGGGTATAGGGCAGGGGGGAGGGGGAGGGGGGCGTGTATATACATACATAATGAGTGAGATGTGCACCATCTGGTGGATGGTCATGCTGGAAACTCAGACTTGTGGGGGGAGGGGGGTATAGGGCATTTATTGAAACCTTAAAATCTGTACCCCCATAGTATGCTGAAATTAAAAAAAAAAGAAAAAAAAAAGAAGATGCTACAGTTGCTGGACACTGCACATATCAGATTCAAATCACAAGGACAGATAGCAGAAGACACTGTCCAGAACTGCCGTGTCTGCCAGGTTATGCAGCCAGGGAGGATCAGAGGGACCCATGCAGGTACCAGGGAGCAGGGGAGGCAACCAAGATTATTTTGAGAAATAGACTTTACAGAGATAAGACCCGGAAAATATGGGTACAGGTATTTGTTGGTCATGGTAGTCACCTTCTCAGGGTGGGTGAAAGCTTTTCCTACTAAAGGAGAGACTGCCTTAATAGTAGCAAAGAAAATATTAGAGGAAATAGTTTCCAGGTATGGGCTGCCAGAGAGTATAGGGTCTGACAATGGGCCAGCCTTCACCAGTCAGGTCAGTCAAGGGCTAGCCTGTGCACTGGGGGCAGAGTGGAAGTTACATTGTGCATATAATCCCCAGATCTCAGGGCAGGTAGAAAGAATGAACAGAACGCTAAAGGAGACCTTAACTAAATTGGTCCTAGAGACTGGCAGGGACTGGGTGACCCTCCTTCCCTTTGCCCTGTTCCGCGCCCGGAACACCCCTTACCATTTGGGCCTGACCCCCTTTGAAATTGTGTATGGTACCCCTCTGCCTATAATTCCCAGGGTGATCCCTGAGGCTCTCCTGGAACACACTAGAGAGGTACTGCAGGTTGTACAAGCTCTGTAATGTGTTCACAGCCAAGTGTGGCCAGCCCTCCAGGCCATCTACCAGACAGCTGGGCCAAAGAGCGAGAGTATTAAACACTTGTATCACCATCATCAGCCAGGAGATTGGGTGTGGGTAAAACGGCATAACAGTAAAACCCTAGAGCCTAAATAAAAAGAACTCTTTCAAATTATTCTTGTTACCCTCACTGCTCTTAAGATTGACAGCGTAGCAACCTGGATCCACCACTCCCATGTGAGACTGGCTGGTGAAGAAGAGCAGAAGCAACAGCAGGACGAGTAAAGGGCGACAGCAGACCTCACAAATCCACTAAAGACCAGGCTGACCCGTGTGGCGTCTGCGGAGTAAATGAGACTATTGACTCAGATTCTGTTAGAACTGCTGATTGCCCTGCTAGGACTCACGGATATCCTGCTCTTAGACTAAAGTTTTGCAGTTGTGATTAATTATGAGAGCCCACATCTGCCATATAAACTTACATAGGAAATAACGAACCTAGAAACCCATGAGGTATACAATAGCACCTCAAGGGCAGAGCCACTAAACACCTGGTGGCCAGATTTATATTTCAACTTAGAAAAAGTCAGCCCCCTAGAAAAGCCAGCACAGACAGTAGCGATATCCTCAGGAGGCCCCGCTGCTGCCCCAATCCCCAGTTCTTGGGTAACTGGACCATGGAGGGAAAACGTGGAACGGACCTCTATGAGCCGAAATGGGTTTTACGCCTGTCTGGGATTCCGGCCCCCTCAGGAAAACCGTCAGTGTGGGGGTATTGGAGGTTATTATTGTGCCAAATGGTGGTGTGTGACCACAAATGACGGAGAGTAGAAATGGCAGGTACAACCTCTTTTCATTAAAATGTCCTATGTCCGACCTTGTACTAGAGACAGGTATGCCAGAGACTGTAACCTGATATGGATAAAATTTACAGAAGAGGGAAAGAAAGATAAAAGGTAGATGTCAGGGCTGTCCTGGGGAATATGCCTCTATCAAAGGCCATATCTCTGCTCAATAATACAAATCAAACTTAAAGTAGCTCCCATCACAGGTGCTGTAGGGCCTAACCCAGAGGTACAGGTAAAAAAAAAAGAAGCAGCAGAACAGATCAACTCCGCAACCAACTGTCTCCTCTCCACAACTCGCCGGGGCAGAAACTGTAAGTCAGGTCATCCCTAGAGGTCAGAACACCCCTGAAGCAGAAGAAACAGAGGACTCCCTATGGAACATGCTGACAGCGGCATATGAGACTTTAAACCATACTGAACCAGCCCTCACCGAGGCGTGCTGGTTATGTTATAGTATCAGACCTCCTTTCTATGAAGCAGTGGGAATAACTACCCCCTTTAGCCAGTCAGGAGAAGAAATTCCCAAGTCTTGTAAATGGGACCACAAGAGACCGAGACTGACTCTTCGGACAGTCACTGGAAATGGAACCTGCATAAGAAAGGTGCCCGATAGCCACAAGCAGTTTTGTGCTGAGGTTCACCCTACCATAGACTGGACCAGTGGAGTAAAATGGCTGGTCCCAGCATTCAACGGGTGGTGGATCTGTTCAAAGACAGGCCTAACCCCCTGCTCAAGCCTATCAGTCTTTAATGAGTCTGAAGAATACTGCATTATGATACTAGTGTTCCCTAAGGTCATCTAATATCAAGAAGACACCATCTATTCTGCTTGGATCAGAGAAGGAAAGCATTCCAACTTAATTAAAAAAATAAATAAATAAAAGGGAGCCATTCACAGCAATAACTTTGGCCACTCTTTTTGGCGTGGGGGCAATAGGAGCAGGGACAGGCATCTCATCCTTGGCAGTGCAACATAGGGGGTTCAATAGTTTAAGGGCCACCATAGATGAAGTCATAGCTAGAATTGAGGAGTCCATTTCCCATTTAGAAATATCCCTAACTTCACTGTCCGAAGTGGTGCTGCAGAACCGGAGGGGGCTAGACTTAGTATTCCTCCACCAAGGGGGGCTATGTGCTGCCCTAGGAGCAGAGTGCTGCTTCTATGCAAATCATACTGGGGTAGTCAGAGAGTCCATGGCAAAGGTCAGGGAGGGACTTGCCCGACGAAAACGAGAGCACGAGCAACAACAAGGATGGTTTGAGTCATGGTTCAACAGTTCCCCGTGGTTAACTACCCTGCTATCTACCTTGTTAGGACCTATAATAGTGCTCATGCTCATCCTCACCTTTGGGCCATGTATTCTAAACAGGTTAGTCACTTTCATAAAGGAATGAATAAATACTGTGCAGTTAATGATACTGCAGAAGCAATACCAAAGGGTGAATCTTAAAGAAAACAACTTAGGAATAAAAGAGATACAAGACCCTAGATATGAGCAAGAATGCTCGTAAGAACCAAGAAAAAGGGGGGGATGTAAGATACTGGGCTATAAGGAACAGACACCTTCCAGCTGCTGTTTACTGCTTAATTGCCTACCGCAAGGCACCATGAGTATATTATGGGATGCAGAGGAGAAAGACAAAGAGAGCAGAAACCTGAGTCTCTCAGCTAGGACCCGGAACAGGTTAGGGCCTATCAGGGGCAGGCTAAAGAAAAAAAAAAAAATCACTGTGGGGGTGGATGCATGACCAGTATGTAAAGAACTAAGTTATAAAAGGGGGCTAGCACACAAAGGAGGGGCCTTGCCCGGGGAAGAGGCCACTGTGCTGGCACTCTGGGGGCTCGGACCCTAGCTGGAGCTAGACAATAAAACTCCTTTTGATAATTACAGCCTCGGTGACTCTGTCTCTCTGTCCTGCGGCCTTGCGAATCTCGAATATAACAGAGGCACTAGAGTGCCTCTCCAGAGGAACAAAAGCTGGTTACAGGACACAAAAAGAACAGTGTAGCCTGCTCCTCCAAGCAAGCGTGACCTACTGACAGGGAAGACATTCTGCACACACTTTTATGGCATCTAATGACTCATCATACAGAGTGTGGTCAAATCTCACCCACAAACACCACCTACTGGCTCAGAGATTAAACAGGGCTTGCCATTATCCAAACAAAAATCTGAAGGTAAGAAGTAACAACTGATCCAGATGGGAAGAAATCAGTAAAAGAACTCTGGAAATATGAAGACTCAAACAGAAAGCACACCCCCAAAGATGTCTTAGAAATGGACATCAACCAAAATAAGACCACTAAAATGACAGAAGAAGAATTTCAAACATGGATTGTAAAAGAATTCAATAACTTGCAAGAAAAACTGGATAACCAACACAAAGAAAATGCAAAAAGATTCCAGAACCTGGAAGAAAAATACACTAAAGAAATTGAAATAATAAAGAAAAATCAAACCAAACTCTTGGAAATGAAGAATCAATTAAGGGGACTACAAAAGCAGTGGAAAGTCTCACGAACAGGGTAGATCAAACAGAAAAAGAATCTCAGAGATTGAAAATAACACCTTCCAATTAAATAAATCAGTCACAGAGATAGGCAGAGAAACAAGAGGAAAGAGCAAAGCCTACAAGAGATGTGGGATTATGTGAAGAAACCTAATGTGAGGATTATAGGGTTACCATAAGGGGAAGAAGAAAACACGCAAGGGTTGGATAAGCTATTTGAAGATATAATAGAGGAAAATTTCCCAGGCCTTGCTAAAAATCTTGATATACAAGTTTAGGAAGCTCAAATGACCCCTGGGAGATTCAATGCAAACAGGAAGACATCACGGCATGCAGTCATCAGACTGACCAAAATATCTGCTAACGAGGTCCTTCTACAAGCTATAAGACGAAAGAAGCAAGTAACATACAAAGGAATGCCGATCTGAATAATGCCAGACTCCTCCTATAAGGCCCAGCCTATAATCTCAATCGCTGGAAAACTAAGTTTTGTATATGAAGGAGAAATCAAGACATTCTACAATAAGCCAAGACTGAGGTAATTCACCAAGACAAGACCAGCCCTTCAAGAAGTACTCAAAACAGTGTTACCCATGGGTCAGCACAATAAACACTAACAAATGTAAATCTACTCAAAAGCTAAAGATCAAAGGCCAGATACTACAATGGCTCAAGAGAGAAAACAAAGCAACAAAGTTTAACCCAACATAATGAACAGCAATCTGCCCCACCTATCGGTTATCTCAATAAATGTGAATGGCTTGAACTCCACACTCAAGACACATAGGCTGGCCAAATGTATAAAAAATACAAGCCATGTATCTGCTGCCTTCAGGGAACACATCTAACCTGCAAGGATGCAGTTAGACTAAAGGTAAAGGGGTGGAGAACAATATTTCAAGTAAACAAAAGCCGAAAGAAAGCTTGCATGGTAGTGCTGATTACAAATAACTTAGTTATTAAATAAACAAAGGTAATAAAAGACAAAGAAGGTCACTATATAATGGTGAAGAGTATAGTTCAACAAGAAGACATAACAATTCTAAATATGTATGTGCCCAACCTTGGTGCACTCAGATTCATAAAGCAAACACTACTTGATCTAAAGAAATGGATAAACAACAATACCATAATAGTCGGAGACTTTAACACCCCGCTGACAGCACAGGAAAGATCCTCCAAACAGAAAATGAACAAAGAAATAATGGACTTAAACAGAACTCTATAACAAATGGGTCTTACTGACATTTACAAGACATTCTACCCCCAAACCACTGAATATACGTTCTTCTCATCAGCACATTGGTCATTCTCTAAGATTGACCACATCGTAGGACACAAAACATGTCTCAAACAATTTAAAAAAATAGAAATTATACCATGTATCTTTTCAAATCACAATGGAATAAATGTAGAAATCAACCCTAACAGGAACTCTCATTTCTACACAAAGTCATGGAAACTAAACAACCTTCTGCTGAATGATCACTTCATCAATGAGGAAATCAAGATGGAAATCAAAAGATTATTTGAAGTAAATGACAAAAGAGACACCAGATATCAAAACCTGTGGGACACAACTAAAGCAGTCCTGAGAGGAAAGTTTATTTCCATAAATTCCTATATCCAAAAGTGGAAAAGGTCACAAGTAGACAATCTAATGAATTGACTCAAAGAGCTGGAAAAAGAACAGACCGAACCTAAACCTAGCAGTCGAAGTGAAATCATTAAGATCAAATCAGAACTAAATGAAATTGACAGCAGGGAAACTATATAGGAGATTAATAAAATGAAAAGTTGTATCTTTGAAAAAATAAACAAAATTGACACACCTTTGATGAGACTAATAAAAAGCAGAAAAGAGTAATCTCTAATAAGCTCCATCAGGAACAATAATGGATAAATTACAATGGATGCCACGGAGATACAAGATATAATTTATGAATACTACAAAAATATCTATGCACACAAAAGAGAAAATGTGGAGGAAATGGACAAATTCTTAGAAATGCACAGCCTCCCTAGGCTCAACCAGGAAGAAATAGAATTCCTGAATAGACCAATAGCACATACTGAAATTGAAACAGCAATAAGAACCCTTCCTAAAAAGAAAAGTCCTAGACCAGATGGTTTCACACCCGAATTTTACCACACCTACAAAGAACTACTGGTTCCAATCCTGAAGAAATTATTCCACAACATTGAGAAGGATGTGTCCCGCCCCAACACGTTTTATGAAGCAAACATAACCCTGATACTGAAACCCGCAAGTCCTTTCTATAGCAATAGAAAAGAGAGGGGAATTAAGGGCATCCAAATGGGAGAAGAGATCAAACTCTCCCTCTTTGCTGATGACATGATATTATACCTAGAAAACCCCAAGGATTCAACCAAGAGACTCCTTGGATTGATAAATGAATTTGGTGAAGTCTCGGGATACAAAATGAATACACAGAAATCAGACGCATTCATATGCACCAACAACAGTAAAAGTGAGAACCAAATCAATGACTCAATTCCCTTCAAAATAGCAACAAAGAAAATAAAGTACCTTGGAATATATTTAACTAAGGAGGTAAAAGATATCTACAGGGAGAAATATGAAACACTGAAGAAGGAAATAGCAGAAGATGTAAACAGATGGAAGAATATACTATGCTCATGGGTTGGCAGAATCAACATTGTTAAAATGTCTATACTACCCAAAGTGACCTATAGAGTCAATCCCATCCCTATCAAAATGCCATCATCATTTTTCACAGATATAGAAAAAATAATTTTTTCTATATCCATAGAAAGACCCCATATAGCAAAATCAATCTTAGGCAATAAAAATTAATAGGAGGTATCAATTTCCCAGACTTCAAACAATACACAAGGTTATAGTAATTAAAAGAGCTTTGGATTGGCACAAGAAGAGGTACATTGACCAGTGGAACAGAACAGAGAATCTAGATATAAAACCAGCCTTATATAGCCAACTAATCTTCGACAAAGCAGACAAAAACGTACACTGGGAAAAAGAATCCTTTTTCAATAAATAGTGATGGAAAAACTGGATAGCCACATGTAGAAGATTGAAACAGGATCCACACCTTTCACCTCTCTCAAAAATCAACTCACGCTGGGTAACAGACTTGAACCTTAGGTATGAAACTATTAGAATTCTAGAGGAAAACATTGGAAATACTCTTCTAGACATTGGCCTAGGCAAAGAATTTATGAAGAAGACCCCAAAGGCAATTAATCACAGCAGCAATAAAAATAAATAAATGGGACCTGATGAAATTAAAAAGCTTCTGCACAGCCAAAGAAACTGTCAAGAGAGCAAACAAACAACCCACAGAATGGAAGAAAATTTTCACAAGCTACAGATCTGATAAAAGGCTGATAACTAGAATTTATTTAGAACTCAGGAAAATCAGCAAGGAAAAATCAAACAATCCTATCAAAAAGTGGGCAGAGGACATGAACAAAAATTTTTCAAAAGAAGATAGATTAATGGCCAACAAACATATGAAAAATGCTCAACATCTCTAATCATCAGGGAAATGCAAATCAAAACTGCAACAAGATATCACTTATCTCCAGTAAGAATGGCCTTTATCAAAAAGTCCTAAAACAATAAATGTTGGCGTGGATGCAGAGAGATAGGAACACTCCTACACTTCTGATTGGACTGCAAACTAGTTCAACCTCTGTGGAAAGCAATATGGAGATACCTTAAAGCGATACAAGTAGATCTACCATTTGATCCAGCATTTCCACTCCTGGGCATCTACCCAAAAGATCAAATGACACTCTACAAAAAAAGACACCTGCACGTGTATGTTTATAGCAGCACAAATCACAATTTCAAAGTTGTGGAAACAACCCAACTGCCCATCAATATATGAGAGAATTAATAAAAATGTGATTTATGTATACCATTGAGTACTATTCAGCTTTAAGAAACAATGGTGATATAGCACCTCTTGTATTTTCCTGGATAGAGTTGGAACCCATTCTACTAAGTGAAGTGTATCAAGAATGGAAAAACTAGCACCACATGTACTCACCAGCAAATTGGTATTAACAGATCAACTCCTAAATGGACGTATTGGGATAACATTCATGGGGTGTCTGGCAGGTGGGAGGGAGGAACAGCGGATGGGTATATACAAACAAAATGAGTGAGATGTGCCACGTTTGGGGGATTGTCACACTTGAATCTCTGTCTCAAGGGTGGAGGGGTGTCATGTGCAATATACGTAACCTTAACATTTGTACCCCCATAATATGCTGAAATAAATAATAATAATAATGTTGCTATGAATTTAAAAGTACAAATAACTGCTCAAGTCCCTGCTTTCAATTCTTTTGAGTATATACTCATAGTAGGTATATAATTTATAAGTATTAAAAATAAGTCTATTTTGAATTTTTGAGAAACCACTGCACTCTTTTCCACAATGTCTCCACCATTTCTATATTTTCTCCAGGCAGTACACATCCATTACAATTTTTCCACACTTCATCAAAATTTGTTATATTCTGTTTTTATTTTTATAATAGCCATCTTAACAGTTGTGTATTGGTAGTATCTTGCTGTTATTTTGACTTGCATTACACCAATGATTCATGAAATTGAGGATATAATCCAATTTATCTTTTTGTTGTGATTGCCTGTACTTTTGGTATCATATCCATGAAATAATTGACGAATCCAATGTGATGAAGCTTTTCCCCTACGTTTAAACTATGAGTTTTATAGTTTTAGATATATTTAGATATATTTATTTAGGTCTTTGATTAATTTTGTCTTAAAATTTGTATATGTTGTAAGGTAAGGGTCCAAATTCATTCTTTTGCAAGTGGATATCTAGTTCTTCCAACACCATTGGGAAATACTGATCTTTTCCATTGAATGGCTTTGGCACTTGTGTCAAAAATTGTTTAAGCATAGATGTGAGGGTTTATTTCTGGAATCTCTCTTTAATTACATTAGTCTATATGTTTGCAGTTATGCCAGTATCATATTTTTTGCTTACTACATATTTGTGGTACGTTTTGAAATGAGGAAGTGTGAGTCCTCCAACTTTGTTCTTCTTCTTCAAGATTGTTTTTGTTATTCAGGGTCCTTTGAGATTCCATATAAATTTTAGGATGAACTTTGTTATTTCTGGAAAAACATCTTTGGGATTTGGATAGGGGTTGTGTTGACTGTGTAGATCACTTTGGGTAGTACTGACATCTTAACAATATTAAGTCTTCCAATACATAAACATGGATGTCTTTTAATTTATTTGTGTCTTCTTTAATTTCTTTCAGGAACATTTTATAGTTTTCAGTGTACAAGTCTTTCACTTCCTTGATTAAATTCATACCAAGGAATGATTTTATTCCTTTAATGTTACTATAAATGGAATTGATTTATAATTTTTTCTGGATTTTTCTTTGTTAGTGTATAGAAATCAACTGGATTTTGAGTGTTAACTTTGTACCGTGCAATTTTGCTGAAATCATTTATTAGTTCTAACAGTCTGGGGTGGAATCTTTAGAGTCTCCTACATAAAAGATCATGTCATCTGAAAAGAAAGGTAATTTTACTTTTTTCTTTCCAATTTGATGCCTTTTATTTCTTTTTCTTGTTTTCTCTGGCTAGAATTTCCAGTACTATGTTGGATAGGTGTAGTGGAAGCAGGCATGATTGTCTTATTCCTGATTTTAGAGGAAGAGTATTCAGTCTTTCACCATTGATTATGATATTATCTGTAGATTTTTCATATATTTCCCATATTATATTAAGGTATTTTTCTTCTATTCCTGGATCGTCAAGTTTTTTAATCATGAAAGGGTGTTGAATTTTGTCAAAATGCTTCCCCTGCATCTATTGAGATGATCATATGTTTTCAAATAAATCTATTCTGTTCATGTGTTGTATTACATGGATTGATTTTTATATGCTAAATCACCCTTGTATTCCATAAGTAAATCCCTCTTGGCCATAGTGTATAATCCTTTAAATATGTTGTTGAATATGGCTTACTAGTATTTTCTTGAAGATTTTTGCATCAATATCCATAAGGGACATTTGTCTATAGTTTTATTTTCTTATAGTGTCTTTGTCTGGCTTTGTTATTATGGTAACACTGGCCTTATGAAATGAGTTTGGAAGTGTTCCTTCCTCTTTTTTATTGATATGTAATATTTTACATATTTATGGGGTGTATTTTATATTTTGTTATATGTGTAGAATGTGTAAAGATCAAGTCAGAATAATTGAGGTGTCCATCACTTTGAGTATTTATCATTTCTGTGTGTTGGGAAAAATTCAAGTTCTCTCTTCTAGCTATTTTGAAATATACAGTACATTGTATTAACTATAGTCACTCTACTCTGCTATAATACAATAGAACTTATATCTTTCATCTAACTATATGTTTGTGTCCACAAACCTACCTTTCTTTATCACCTGCTTATCAACCACTATTATCTATAATTCTACTCTCTACCTTTATGAAGTAAAATGTTTAGTTTCCACGTATGAGTGAGAACATGTGACATTCATCTTTCGGTGCCTGGGTCATTTCACATAACATAATGACCTCCAGTTGCATCCATGTTGCTGCAAATGACATTATTTCATTCTTTTTTATGACTTAATAGTATTCCATTGTGTATATATATACCACATTTTCTTCATGCATTTGCCCATTGGTGGACACTTAGATTAGTTCCATATCTTTGTTATTGTGAATAGTGCTGCAATAAGCATGAGAGTGTAGGTATTCCTTCAATATACTGATTTCTTTTCCTTTGAAAAGATATACATTAGAAGGATTACTAGATCACATGGTAGATATATTTTTAGTTCTCTGAGAACTCTCCATACTGTTTTCCATAGAGGTTATATTAATTTACATTCCCACCAAGAGTGTATAAAAGTTCCATATTCTCTACTTCCTCATGAGCATCTGTTATTGTTTGTCTTTTTAATAGCCATTCTAACTAGGGTAAAGTGTTATCTCACTGAGGTTTTGATTTGCACTTCCCAGATGATTAGTGATTTTGAGCATTTTTTCATATACCTGCTGGCCACTTGTATGTCTTCTTTCGTGAAAAGTCTATTCTTTTTCCATTTTTAAAGGGATTATTAGTTGTTTATTTTTGAGTTGTTTTTGAGTTCCTTGTATACTCTAGATATTAGTCCCTTTTTGGATGAATAGTTTGCAAGTATTTTCTCCCATTCAACAGGTTGACTCTTCACTCTGTTAATTGTTTCCTTTTCTGTGTACGTGCTTTGTAGTTTAATATAGTCCCATTTGTCTACTTTTGTTTTAATTCTCTGTGCTTGTGAGGTCTTAGCCATAAAATCTTTGCCTAGACCAATGTCTTGAAGTGCTTTTATTAAGTTTTGTTCTAGTAGTTTTATAGTTTCAGGTGTTATATTTAAGTCTTTAATCAATCTTGAGTTGATTTTTTTTTATTTCAGCATATTATGGGGGTACAAATTTTAAGGTTTCAAATAACCTTAAGGTTATTTGAATAACCTTAAGGTTAATAGTAACCTTAAGGCTTAATAACTTTAATAACCTTAAGGTTTCAAATAGCCCTTGCTCCCCCTCCCCCCACAAGTCTGAGCTTCAAGTGTGACCATCCCCCAGACAGTGCATATCTCACTCATTGTGTATATATATATATAGTCGCCCCCTCATCCCCCTTCCCACCTGCCCAATACCGAATCAATGTAATTCCTATGTGTCCACTTAGGTGCTGATCAGTTAATACCAATTTGTTGGTGAGTATATGTGGTGCTTGTTTCTCCATTCTTGGGATACTTCACTTAGTAGTGTGGGTTCCAGCTCTATCCAGGCAAATACAACATGTGCTATATCAGCATTGTTTCTTATACCACATTTTATTAATCCACTCATGTATTGATGGGCACTTGGGTAGTTTCCACAGCTTTGTGATTGTGAATTGTGATGCTATAAACATTCGAGTGCAGGTGTCTTTTTTGTAGATTGTTCATTGTTCTTTTGGGTAGATGCCCAGTAGTGGGATTGCTGAATCAAATGGTAGATCTATTTGTATCACTTTAAGATATCTCCATATTGCTTTCAATAGAGGTTGAAGTAGTTTGCAGTCCCACCAGCAGTGTAGGAGTGTTCCTATCTCTCTGCATCCATGCCAACATTTATTGTTTTGGGACTTTTTGATAAAGGCTATTCTTACTGGAGATAAGTGATATCTCATTGTGGTTTTGTTTTTTGTTTCCCTGATGATTGGAGATGTTGAGCATTTTTTCATATGTTTGTTAGCCATTATTCTGTCTTCTTTAGAAAAGTTTCCGTTCACATCCTTTGCCCACTTTTTCATAGGGTTGTTTGATTTTTTTTCTTGCTGATTTTCATGAGTTCTAAGTAGATTCTAGTTATCAGCCCCTTATCAGATGTGTAGGATGAGAAAATTTTCTCCCATTCTGTAGGTTGTCTGTTTGCTTTCATGACTGTTGATTTTTATATATGGTGAGAGATAGCATTAGTTTCATTCTTCTGCATATCGATATCCAATTTGACAGCAGTATTTATTGAAGAATTCGTCCCTTCCTCAGTATATGTTCTTGGCACCATTACCAAAAACCACATGGCTGTAAATATGTGTATTTATTGCTTGGTTCTTTGTTCAGTTACATTGGTCTATGTATCTACTTTTATACTAATACCGTGCTGTTTTGGCTACTGTAGCCTCATAGTATATTTTAAAGTCTGATTTTATGATACCTCTTTTCCTCAGGATTGCTTTGGTTGTTCTGGATCTTCCTCAGTTCCATATAAATTTTAGGATTATTTTCCTATTTCTGTGAAAAATGGCATTTGTATTTTATAGGGATTGCATTAAATCTGTAAATTGCTTTGGACCATATGGTCATTTTAATGACATTAATTCTATGATCCATGAACATGAGATGTTTTTCCATTTGTTTGTATCTTCTTCACCTTTTGTTTAACCAAAGTGTTGTAGTTTTTCCCATAGATATTTTTCATCTCCTTGGTGAAATTTATCCCTAGATATTTTAGTTTTTCGTAGTTATTATAAATTATATTGCCTTCTTGATTTCTTTTCCCACTATTTCATTACTGCTGTTTATGCCATTATTACTGCTGAAATGCCATTTTTTCTATGTTGATTTTGTATCCTGCAACTTTACTGAATTAGTTTATCAACTCTAAGAGGTTTTTGGTGGAGTCATTTGTTTTTTCTAGATACAAGATTATGCCATATATAAAAAGGGATATTTGACTTCCTCTTCTTCAATTTGGATGCCTTTTATTTCTTTCTCTTGCCTGCTTGCTATGCCTAGGACTTCCAGGACTACATTGGAGTGGTGAAAGTGGGCATCCTTATATTGTTCCAGTTCTTAGAGAAAAGGCTTTCAACTTTTCCCCATTCAATATGATATTAGCTGTAGGTTTGTCATATATAGCTTTTATTATTTTACACCTAGTTTGTTGAGAGTTTTTATCATGAAGTGATGTTGATTTTACTAAATGTTTTTTCTGCATCTATTGAGATGATCATATGGTTTTTGTACTTCATTTGGTTGATATGATGGATAACATTTATTGATTTGCATATGCTAAATCACCCTTGTCTCCATTGTATAACTCTCACTTGATCATGTTGAATTGTCTTTTTGATATGCTGCTGAATTCAGTTTCATAGTATTTTGTTGAGGGGTTTTGCATCTATGGTCATACAATATACTGGCCTGCAGTTTTCTTTTTTTGTGTGTGTCCTTGTCTGGTTTTGGTATCAGAGTGATGAGTAATGATAGCCTTGTAGAATAAGTTAGGAAGAATTTCCTCCTTTCTATCTTTTTGGAATAGTTTGTGGAGGATTAGTATTAGTTCTTCCTTATATATTTGGTACAGTTCAGTAGTGAATCCATCTGCTCCTGAGCTTTTCCTTGTTGGGGGACCTTTTCTTACTTATTCAGTATCACTACTCACTATTGAGCTCCTCAGATTTTCTCTTTCTTCCTGATTCAATCTTGGTAGGTTGTATGTTTCCAGGAAGTTATCCATTCTCTCTAGGTTTTTGAGGTTGTTAGTGTATAGTTTGTTAGTCTCTGATAATCTTTTATGGTTCTATTGTGTCAGTTGTAATATCTCCTTTTTCATTTAGGATTTTGTTTATTTGTGACTTCTCTCTGCTTTTTCTAATTAGTCTAGCTAGTGGTTTTATCAATTTTATTTATCTTTCCAAAAAATCAATTTTTTATTTCATTGATCCTTTTTTAGTTTCTATTTCATTTTATTTTGCTCTGATCTTTATTAAAGTTTTCCTCTGCTAATTTTGGGCTTGTTTTGTTCTTGCTTTTCTAATTCCTTGAGGTACATCATTAGATTGTTTAATTGAAATCTTTCTACTTTCTCGATGTAGACATTTATTTCTATAAACTTCTGTCTTAGTACTGCTTTTGCTATATCCCCAAAGTATTGATATGTTACGTTTCCATTTTCTTTTTTAATTTTTTTTTCATTTCCACCTTAAGTTCTTCATTGACCCAATGGTCATTCAGGAGCATGTTGTTTAGCTTCCATGTATTTCTATAGTTTCCAAATTCTTTCTTAGGTAATAGTTTCTAGTTTTATTTGAATATTGTCTGAAAAGATATTTTATATAATTTTGATTTTTAAAGAATTTTTGAGGCTTGTTTTGTAGCATAAAATATGATCCATTCAAGAGAATGTTCCATGCACTGATGAGAACAATGTGTATTCTGCAGTTGTTGGATGTTATGCATAAATCTATTCGGTACATTTGGTGTAAAACCCAGTTTAAATCTAACATTTCTTTGTTGATTTTCTCTCTAACATTGACAGAAGGGTGTTGAAGTCATCCATTATTACTCTTTTGGAGTCCTTCATTCTCTTCAGATCTAATATTTGCTATATGAATCTAGTTGCTCCACTGTCATTTGAAAATGTATTTAGAATTCTTAGAATATTTATCTGTTGCTGGATTGATCTGTTCATCATTATATAATGACCTTCTTTGTCTTTTAAAAAAATTTTTTCTTATTATTACAAAAATTTATTATGAAGTTTTAGCCAACTCTGATAACAGTATCTATGGCAGAAGCATTTTAAAACATGAATTCAGGCCTTGTACATTAGGTAAGAGAGCAGTTAATTTTTATGAGCATGATATTGCTTCAAGATTTATTTTATTGATTGATTGATTTTTGAGTTCTCTGAATTTTTAACAGTTTTCTTTGTTAAAAGAGTGACACAAGCTCATTATAGAAAATAAATAAAAAAATCAAAATAACTATAAACATTATTATTTACCAATAAACATTTTGGTACATTTTTTTTCTATTCTTTTTGTTATTATTTACTTCAAGAAAATGTGAGAGTACAAACACTTTGGTCGCATTTTATATCTTTGCCTCTCCCTAGCAAGGGTTAGAGGTATGCCCTTCCCCTCCACAATGCTAACCACATTCTTCAGATGTGACTCTACCCCCCCAACCCCTGAATCCCTGGTGAACACCACCACCATTTGAGCACCATAGTGTTAATCAGTCAGTACCAATTTGTTGGTGAGTACATGTGGAGCCCAATCATCCGATCTTGTGTCACCTCACTTTGGACAATGGGCTTAAGCTCAATCCAGGATAATATAGCAGTGATATCTCACTATCATTTCTTAGAATTAATATTCCATTGTAATCACACACCAAATTTTAATAATCCACTCATGGATTGACGGGCACTTGTGTTGTTTTTACATCCTTGCAATAGTGAATTGTACTGTCATAAACATTTGGGTGCAGATGTCTTTATTATAGAATATCTTATGCTCTTTTGGGTAGATGCCTAATAATGCTATTCCTGGATTTAATGGTATTTCTATTTTTAGCTCTTTGAGGTATATCCATATTATTTTCCACAAAGATTGCAATAATTTGCAGTCCCACCAGCAGTGTAAGAGTGTTCCTGTCTCTTAACATCCTCACCAGCATTTGTTGTGTGGGGATTTTTTGATAGAGGCCAATCTCACTGGGGTTAGGTGATATCTCACTGTGGCTTTAATTTGCATTTCTATAATTATTAGAGATGCTTTGTATTTTTATATGTTTGCTGGCCATTATTCTGTCTTCTTTGGAAAAGTTTCTGTTCATTTCTGTTGCACATTTCTTTTTTTCTTAATGAGAGTAGCCTTTTACTTTTAGAAACTGATCAAACACCCCAACCCACAGACTCAAAAAATTGAAGCAAAACAAACATAAAGTAAACCACACCTAGGCACAACATATTCAAGCTACTACAAAACAAAAGAGAAAGTGAAAATCCTAAAAGTGACCATAGAAAGAAATATATAGTATTACTTTTAAAGGAGCAACGATAATTGATGGGGTTGTTTCATTTTTCTTGCTAATTATTTTGAGCTCTAGATATATTCATGTTATCAGACCTTTATCACAAGTGTAGAAAGTAAATATTCTCTCCCATTCTGTATGTTGCCTATTTTTTCTAATGATAGTTTCTTAGCTGTGCAGAAGATTTTTAATTTGATCAGATCCCATTTGTTTATTTTTGTTGCTGCAGTGATTGCTTTGGGGATCTTTTTCAAGAATTCTTTGCCTAGGCCAATGTCTCAAAGGGTCTTCCCAACATCTTATTCTATAATTCTTAAGGTTTCATGCCTTAGATTTTAGTCTGTTATCCATCTTGAGTGGATTTTGTGAGAGGCGAGAGGTAGGGATCCTGATTCATTCTTCTGCATGTAGCTATCCAGTTTTCCAAGCATCATATATTGAAAAGAGATTCTTTTCCCCAATGTATATTTTTGTCTGCTTTATCTAAAATTAGGTTACCATATGCAGATTGTTTCATCTCTGGAATCTCAATCCTATTCCAAAGATTGATGCTGTTGTTCTTGTGCCAGTCTAAACTAATTTATTTATGATTGCTTTATAGTACAGCTTAAAGTCAGGAAGACTAATGCCTCCCAGTTTGTTCTTTTTACTTAAGATTATTTTTGCTATACAAGGTTTTTTCTGATTCCATACAAAGTGAAGGATTAATTTTTCTAGATCTGTAAAGAATGATGATGGTACTTTGATGTGGATTGCATTTATTCTGTAGATCACTTTAGGTAATATTGATATTATAACGATATTGATTCTACCAATCCATGAATAAGGCAGATTTTTCCATCTGTTTACATCTTCTACAACTTCTTTTTAAAATGTTTCATATTTCTCTTTGTATAAGTCTTTTGTGTCTGTCGTTAAATATATTCCTGGGTATTTAATTTTCTTTGGGGCTATAGTAAAAGGTATTGCATTTTTTATTTGAGTTTTGGCTTGACTGTTTTGGTATATATGAATGCATCTCATTTGTGTATATTGATTTGGTAACCTGAGGCTTTACCAAATTCATTTATCAAATCTAGGATTCTCTTGGTTACATCCATGGGGTTTTCTAGATGTAATATCATATCATCGGTGAAGAAAAAGAGTTTGATCTCATCTGCTCCCACTTGGATGCCCTTAATACCCCTCTCTTGCCTGATTGCTATAGCTAGGACTTCAAGCACTATATTGAATAGAAGAGGAGATTGTGGGCATCCTTGTCTAGTTCCGGTTCGAAGTATCAATGTTTTCAATTTTTCTCCATGCAGTATGATATTGACCGTGGGTTTGACATAAATGGATTTGATAATTTTAAGGTATGAGCCACCTATACCTATTAAGAAGTGTGGGATTATGTAAAAAAGGCGAATCTCAGATTGATTGGGATCCCAGAAGGGGGAAGAGGAACATTCACAAGGGTTGGATAACTTATTTTATAGAATACGGGGAGGGAAATATGCCAAGATTGCCAGAAATATTGATATCCAGATACAAGAAGCACACAGAAGTCTTGGGAGACTCAACGTGAAAAGGCAATCACCTCATCATGTGGTTATTAGGCTGACCAAAGTAACCATGAAAGAAGCAATCCTCCATGCAGCGAGATGAAAGCAACAAATAACCTACAAAGGAAAGCCTATCAGACTAACAGGAGACTTCTCAACTGAAACCTTACAAGCCAGGAAGAATTGGGTGCCTATCCTTAATCTTCTAAAAAACAGAACAAAGCCCAACTTAGAGTTCTTTATCCAGCAAAATTAAGTTTCATCTATGAGGGAGAAATAAAGTCCTTCTCAGATAAGCAATCACTGAAGGAATTTTCAAATACCAGACCAGCCCTACAGGAATTACTCAGACCTGCCTTACACTGAACAGGGCCATAAACACTCCACAAAGTAAAATCTTTAAAGAGTTAAAGGCTAAAACTTGAACTGCATGTTGGCTCAAGGAGTAAGATAAAGACAGAGGACTTCACCCAACAATATGAATGGAAATATTACTCCAATTTCAATCCTATCAATAAATGTAAATGGCTTAAACTGTCCTGTGAAGAGACATAGAGTGGCAGGGTGGATAAAAATCCACAAGCCTAGTATCTGCTGTCTACAGCAAACACGTTTAACCCACAAAGATGCCTTCTGGCTGAAGGTCAAGGGATGGAAAATCATCATGAAGGCAAACAGAAGTCAAAAGAAAGCACAGGTAGCTTTACTATTTGCAGATAACATAAGCTTTAAAATAGCAAAAGTAAAAAAGGTTAAAGATGGCCACTTTATAATGGTGAAAGGGAAGATATAACAAGAAGATTTAACAATTCTTAATATTTATGCACCCAATGCAGGAGTATCCAATTACATAAAATCAACCTTGTCTGATCTAAATAGCATGTTAAAGAATACTGCCATAATAGCAGGGGACTTCAAGACTCCACTGAATTAACTGGATAGATCCTCCAAACAGAAAATAAGCAAAGAAATAATGGGCTTAAACATAGCTCTTGAACAAAAAGGTCTGACAGATCTCTACAGAACTTTCCACCCAAATAAAGTTGAATTAACATTCTTTTCATTAGCCCATGGTACCTTCTCCAAAATTGATCACATTCTAGGCTGCAAATGAGATCTCAACAAATTCAAAAAAATAGAAATTATATCATGTGTCTTCTCTGACCATAGTGGTATAAAATTAGAGTTCAATTCCTATAGAAACACTTATCATGTCACAAAGTCATGGAAACTAAACAATCTATTATTGAAGAATTATTGGGTCAAGGAGGAAATTCAGAGATATCAAGAGTTTTTTCAAACTAAATGGTAACAGAGACACATGTGTACCAAAACTTGTGGGATACAGCAAAAGCATACCTGAGAGAAAAACTAATAGCAATAAACACTTACCTCCAAAAAACAGAAAGCTTAGATACTGACAACCACATGAATAGACTCAAGGAATTGGAAAAAGAAGAGCAAACCAATTCCAATCCTAGTAGAAAAAAATAAATAACTAAGATCAAAGCAGAACTAAATGAAAGTGAGAACAAGAAAATTATACAGAAGATCAACAAAACCAGAAGCTGGTTTTTTGAAAAGACAGACAAAATTGATAGCCCTCTTGCTAGATTGGCAAGAACTCAAAGGGAAAGGACTCTAATAAACTGAGTAAGAAATGAAAAAGGAGAGGTCACAACAGACACCCCAGAAATTCAAAACATTATTTTTGATTACTATAAAAACTGTATGCCCAAAAACTACATAATGAAGGGGAAATGCACAAATTCCTGGAAACATACAACCTCCCTAATTCACCCAGGAGGTAACAGAATTTCTGAGTATACCAATCTCAAGCTCAAAAATTAGAGCAGTAATTAATAACCTCCCCAAATAGAAAAGTCCCAGACCAGATGGCTATACTTCAGAGTTTTACCAAACATACAAACATGAATTCATACCTATACTACAGAAATTATTCCACAACATTGAGAATGATGATATTCTTCTTAACTCATTCTACAAAGCCAATATCACCTTGATACCAAAGCCAGGAAAGGACACAACAAAAAAGGAAAATTCCAGACCAATATCCCTCTTGAATAGAGATGCAAAAATCCTCAACAAAACTTTAGCAAATAGAATTCAGCAGCACATCAAAAAAAATAATTCACTATGACCAGGTGGGCTTTATTCCAGGGACACAACGCTGGTTCAACATATACAGGTCTATAAATGCAATTCACCTCATAAATAAAAACAAGAACAAAGACCATATGATTCTCTCAATAGATGCAGATAAAGCATTTGACAAAGTCCAACAAACCTTTATGATAAAATCTTTTTTTATCTGTTTTTGACTTTAAGTCTGTTTTATCTGATATGACTATAGCTGGTCCTGCTTGTGTTTTGTTTCCAATTGCATAGAATATCTTTTTTCATCCCCTTACTTTTAATCTATGTGTCTCTTTTCTAATAAAGTGCATTTCTTGTTGGCAGCATATAGTTAAATCATGATTTTTTTATCCATTCAGCCAGGCTATATCATTTAAGTGGATAATTTATTCAATTTACATTCAAGATTATTATTGATATGTGAGGTTTAGCTCCTGCCATACTGCTGTTTCAGGTTGATTTGAATATTCTTTATTTATTTCTTTTTCTCTTGTTTTTCATAATTGTGGTTGAGAAATTATCTGTAGTAGTATCATTTGCATTAGCTCTCTTTCTCATTTTTGTGTTTTCTTTACCAATTACTTCTATATTTTCATGTGATTTCATGATGGTGCATGTCATCCCTTATCTTCTTGGTTTAGGACTCCTTTGAGCTTTACTTGTAGGGACAATCTAGTGTTGATGAATTCCCTAAATTTTTGCTTGTCTGCAAAAGACTATTTCTTCTTCATTTATGAGGGATAATTTTGCTGGACACAGTATCCTTGCCTGGCAGCTTTTTCTTTCAGCACTTTGAATATATAATCCCACTCTCTCCTGGCCTGTAAGGTTTCTGCTTAGAAATATCCTGTTAGTTTGATGGACATTCCTTTATTGGCGACTAGATGTTTTTCTCTTCCTATTTTTAGAATTCCCTCTTTGTATTTTAGACAGCTTGAATATATTGTGCCATGGAAAAGACATTTCTGTATTGTACCTGTTTGGAGATCTTACAGCCTCCTGTATCTAAATGTCTAAATTTCTTGCTACACTTGGGAGGCTTTATGTATTCTTTTATTTTCTTGTTTTTTGAATTTTTTACATTTTAAAATATTAAGAAGGTACAAATGTTTTAGGTTAAATGTATCAGTTTTGTAATGCTTGAGTCCTGGCTATAGGTGTGTCCATCACCCAAATAGTGTACATAGCACCCATTAGGTTGATTTAATCCCTTCTTCTCCTCCACCCACCCTAGTTGCTTTCCACTGAGGTTTATCTCTTTGTGTGCACTTGTATGCTTATTAGTTAGTTCACATTTAGTAGTGAGTACATGTGGTGTTCGACTTTCCATTCTTGCAATACTTCACTTCACTGGAGAATGGGTTCCAGTTCCATCCAGATTGTTTCAAAAGGCATTATTTCATCTTTTTTATGGCTGAGTAGGACTCTATGGTGTACATATACCACATTTTGTTAATCCACTCATAAATTGATGGGCACTTGGGTTGATACCACATCTATGCAATTGTGAATTGTGCTGCAATAAACATTTGAGTGCTGGTATCTTTTTGATAAACTAACTTCTTTTCCTTTGGGCAAATACCCAGTAGTGAGATTTTGGATCAAATAGTAAGTCTACTTTTAGATCTCTGAGTAATCTCCATACTATTTTCCATAAGGGTTGTACTAATTTGCAGTCCCACCAACAGTGTCTAAGTAGACCTTTGTCTTTGTATCCATGTATCCATTCTAATAGGGGGTAACGTGATATCTCATTGTGGTTTTAATTTTCATTTCCCTGATAAACAGTGATGCTGAGCATCTTTTCATATGTTTATAGGACATTTGTGGGGTTTTTTGTTTGTTTGCTTTGTTTTATTTTGAGGAGCTTCTATTTATGTCTTTTGCCCACTTTTTAATAGGGTTGTTTGTGGTTTTTCCTTGCTGATCTTATTAAGTTCTTTGTAAATTTGGGTCATTAGCCCATTATCAGATATGTAGCTTGCAAATATTTTCTCCCATTCTGTACGTTGTCTATTTGCTCTGGTGATTTTTGTCTTTGCTGTGCTGAGCTTTATAGTTTAATCAAATTCCATTTATTAATTTTTGTTGTTGCCATGATTGCTATTGAGGACTTTTTCATAAATTCTTTGCCTATGCGGGTATCTAGAAAAGTTTTTCCAGCATTTTCCTCTAGAATTCTTATGGTTTCATGCCTTAGATCTAAGTCTTTTGTATATCTTGAATTAATTTTTGTGAGAGGTGAGAGGTGGAGATCCTGTTTCATTCTTCTGGATATGGCTATCCAATTTTCCCAGCACCATTTATTGAATAGGGCTTCTTTTCCCCAGTGTATGTTGTTCTCTACTTTGTTAAAGATCAGTTTGTTTTATGTAGATGGATTTATATCTGGGATCCCTGTTCTGTTCATTAATTTATGTCTCTACTTATGTACCAATACCATGATGTTTTGGTTACTATAGTCTTGAAGTAGAGTATGAAGTCTGGTAATGTGATGCCTCCAGATTTGTTCTTTTTGCTTAAAATTGCATTGGATATTCAGGCTCTTTTCTGGTTCAAAAAAAACTGTAGAATTACAACCTAATGTTGTAACAGTCTACTTTAATCTGATAGCAATTTAACTTCAACTATGTACAAAAACTCTATACCTTTCTAGCTCTGCCTTAACACACTCTGTTATTATTGTTACATTTTACATCTTCATATATTGTGTACCCATTAACGTGTATTTATAATTATTTTATATTTTTATATTTTAAATCCTATAGAAGAATAAAGAGTGGAGCTTATGTTTTTACATTTGTCCATATCTTTACCCTTACCACAAAACTTTATATTTTTATATGGCTTCAAGTTATTATCTAGCATCCTTCTCTTTCAACTTGAAGGATAACCTTTAGCATTTCTTATAGGGCAGGTCTAATGACAATGAACTCACTCAGCTTTTGTTTATCTATGTATGTCTTAATTTCATCCTTATTTTTTGAAAGACAGAGTTGTCAGATATAGAATTCTCATTTGAAGGTTATTTTTTTCAGAAATTTAAAAATGTCATTCCACTGCCTCCTGACCTGAAAGGTTTCTGTTCAGAAGTCAACTGATAATCTTATTGAGAATCTATTGTTCATGATGAGTTGCTTTTCTTTTTCAAAATTCTCTCCTCATTTTTTGACAGTTAATTATAATGTGTCTCAGCATGAATCTCTTTTGTTATATCCTACTTAGAGTTTGCTGAGATTCTTTCATTTGTATATCCATGTCTTTTTTCAAGTTTGGGAAGTTTTCTTCTACTATTTCCTCAGGTAAGTTCTCTGGCTTTTTCTCTTTCTTTTCTCCTTCTTGGACTTCTATAAAATGCATTTGGTCTACTTGATGGTATCCTGTAAGCCCCTTAGAATAGGTTCACTTTTCTTATTTTTTTTCTCTTTTTGCACCTTAGACTCTTCATTTCAAGTTATGTCATCATGTTCACCGCTTCTTTCTCTTGCCTATTTAAGTCTGCTATTGAACCTCTCTAGTGAATTTTACAATTCTGCTATTATATTTTTCAGCTCATAGAATATTTATTTGGTTTTTTTTTTTAAATAAATTACTTCCGTCTCTTTGTTGATATTTTCATTTTGTTCATATACTGTTTTCCTGATTTCCTTTAGTTTTTTTGTCCATTTTTTCCCCTCAGCTCTTTTAGCATATTTAAGATGGTTATTTTAAAGTCTTTGTCTTGTAAAACCAAAACCTATGCTTCTTCAGGGATAAATTTTGCAGATTTATTTTCTTTCTTTCATTGGTCATGCTTTCCTATTTCTTTGTATACCTTGTGATCTTTCCTTGAAAATTGGGATTTTGAAGAGAGAGCCACTTCTCCCTGTCTTCATAGACTGGCTCTATATAGTAAAACACCTTCAATAATCAAGCCTGGCTGAAGCCTTACAGTTTTGACACACTTTCTGCAAAATGAATCATTCCTGGGCCTGGGTGTATGTGTTTTCTCCCTACTCCTTGGTATACATGGCTGCATTTAAACGTTTTCATTTCCCTAAGAGTCTCACCCCTGCTTCTTCTTGGACCTTAGCTATTCTATTGTATTCCTCTGCCTCTGGACTTTTTTCTCTGGGAATCTACAGTGCTGTAGTCCCTTGCGGTTTCCAGGAGCCATGCCTACTGCTTTTTGTGGCATTTCCTATTCTGAGATTTGAGTTAAGTAACACAGAGACCAATATTGCCGACAGCCTGCAGACAGATAAGAAAGCTGTAAATTTGAAATAGAGGGAGATCAAGATGGCGGATGGGAAACACCGACAGACAGAGTGTCTCTGCAGAAAAGACAGATTCTAGCAGATATTAGAAGAAAGAAGCAAGAAGACAAGCCTACATCAGATGAGGGTCAGAAGGAGGAGCACCTGAGAACACGGGAGACTCCACAAGAGGAGGTTGCAGAGGAGAACTGGAAGCTGGGACCCCCGGAGCAGCCCGGAGACCAGTGGGAAGGGTAGGTGGATCAGCCGTTTCCCCTCCCCTGCATCCTGGACTGCTGGTGGGCTCCCCCAGTGAGTGGAGAAACCTGCGGACACCAGCCCAGCGAAGGCCACCGCCAGTGAGCGGTAAGCCAGTAGCAGACATGGCACCAGACACCCAACTCCCTCGGGGCACCTCCGGGTACACAGACCTGAGCTGCACGGCAGGCGCCATATTGCCTCCTCCTCCCCTCCCCAAACCCTACTCACAGCAGCCCAGAGAGACAGAGAGACAATATAGCCACCAGCCAGAGGCACCTACAGGGAACAGGACCTTCCCTTTTGGGGACCTACAGCTGACTAAGGGGAACTCAGACTGTGAACTCTCTACCCGCCAGCCCTCCCAGGTGCTGCTGGCACGGTGATCCCAGGAGAACGGGGAAGAGCCTGAGGTTGAGAGATATAGGCCCAGCTTAGGCTCCCTGTGGGTGAATTGGGACAGGCACTCCTATCCCTGGCGGGGATACAGTTTGAACTCTGGGACCCAGAGGTCAGACCTGCAGACCGGATCCCGAGCACCCAGGTCTCGCATTGCCGGGGGCAGAGAAGGGATATACGTGAACAGCCTACTGAGGTGTGTGTGTCCCTTCAGGGGCAGATCATAATCCTAGAGGGCAACCCTCCCCCCAAAGGGAGGCCGTGCACCCAGCCCAGATGGCGTTCCTGCCCAGGGAACCTCCTGGCCGGCATCACAGGCAGAGGAGGCCTGGTGGCGTGTGGTCTGGCCTGCTGGCAGAGGCCCAGGAGAAGCTGCGGAGTTGAGGATGGTGGAAAGAAGCCAGGCCGCTCCAGAATGCGGGTCTCAGACAGCCCCACCCCCACACGCAGACTCTCTGACTGAGCAGGGCCATTCCAGCCCCTCCCTGTCACCTTTGTCTGGAAGCAGAGAACAGAACTTTGACCCCTGCTAACGACATTAGTGGTGCCTGAGGGCAGGCTTACCCAACCAAGCTCCGCCCAGTCTCTATCCTAGACTAGCCCTCACTGAAGGGGAGAAAAAGACACACCTGGAAGTCCCAGGGCCCCTCCCACCACCTGAGGCACTAGAGTTCTCTCTTCAGGAAAAAGAGCTGATAACAGGACACAAAAACAACAGCGTAGCCTGTTCATCCAAGCAAGCGCCACCTACTGACAGGGAGACCATCCTGCACACCCTTTTCACAACACCTACTGACTCATTATACAGAGAGTGGTCGAATCTCACCCACAGACACCACCTACCGGCTCAGAAACTAAACAAGGCATGTGAATACCCAAACAAAAACCTAAAGAAAAGAAACAACAACTGATCGACGTGGGAAGAAATCAGCGAAGGAACTCCGGAAATATGAAGAACCAATCAGAAAACACACCCCCAAAGAGGAGCCCCAGCCCCCTAGAAACGGACACCAACCAAAATCAGGCAACCAAAATGACAGAAGAGGAATTTTGTATGTGGATCATAAGAACGCTCACTGGCCTGCAAGAACAACTCAATAACCAGCACAAAGAAACCACAAAAAGCCTCCAGGATCTAGAAAAAAAGTTCACTAAAGAAATAGACACAATGAAGAAAAGTTTAACCGAACTCCTAGAAATGAAGAATCAAGTCAGGGAACTTCAGAATACAGTGGAAAGTCTCAAGAACAGGGTAGACCAAACAGAAGAAAGAATCTCAGAGATTGAAGACAACACCCTCCAATTAAATAAATCAGTCACAGAAATAGAGCAGAGAAAAAAGAGAAAAGAGCAAAGCCTACAAGAGCTGTGGGATTATGTGAAGAAACCTAATGTGAGGGTCATCGGGTTACCAGAAGGGGAAGAAGACAACACTGAAGGGTTGGAAAAGTTATTTGAAGATATAATAGAGGAAAATTTCCCAGGCGTTGCTCAAAATCTTGATATACAAGTTCAAGAAGCTCAGAGGACCCCTGGGAGATTCAATGCAAACAGGAAGACGTCACGGCATGCAGTCATCAGACAGACCAAAATATCAACTAAAGAGGCCCTTCTAAGAGCTGTAAGAAGAAAGAAGCAAGTAACATACAAGGGAAAGCAAATTCAAATAACACCAGACTTCTCTATGAGACTTTACAAGCAAGGAGAGACTGGGGACACATTCTCACTCTTCTGAAACAAAACAATGCCCAGCCTAGAATCTTATTCCCTGCAAAACTAAGCTTCATATATGAAGGAGAAATAAAGACATTCTCAGACAACCAAAGGCTCAGAGAATTCACCAAGGCAAGACTAGCCCTACAAGAAGTACGCAAAACAGCGTTGCACATGGAAAACCATAATAATAACCCATGAATATAAAAACAACCAAAACCCAAAGGTTAAAGGCCAGATATTAGAATGGCTTAAGACAGAAATCATAGCAACAACATCCAACCCAACAGAATGAACACTAATCAACCTTACCTATCAGTTCTGTCAATAAATGTGACTGGCTTAAACTCTCCACTCAAGAGACATAGACTGGCTGAATGGATAAGAAAATAGAGGCCAAGTATATGCTGTCTTCAGGAAACACATCTAACCTGCAAGGATGCATATAGACTAAAAATTAAAGGGTGGAGATCAGTATTCCAAGCAAGTGGAAGGCAAAAGAAGGCTGGTTTGGCAGTTCTAATTTCAGACGATTTAGTTTTTAAACCAACAAAAGTAGTGAAAGACAAAGAGGGTCATTATATAATGGTGAAGGGCACAGTTCAACAAGAAGAGATAACAATTTTATATATATGCACTCAACTTAGGTGCACCCAGATTCATAAAGCAAACCTTGCTGGAGCTAAGCAAATGGATTAATAGCAACTCCATAATCACCGGAGATTTCAACACCCCACTCACGGCACAAGACAGATCCTCCAAACAGAAAATTAATAAAGAAATAAGGTACTTAAACAAAACTCTAGAACAATTGGGTCTGACTGACATTACAGAACATTCTACCCAAAATCCACTGAATATACGTTCTTCTCATCAGCACACGGGACATTCTCTAAGATTGACCATATCCTAGGACACAAAGTAAACCTCAAGAAATTTAAAAAAATAGAAATCATGCCATGTATCTTCTCAGATCACAGTGGAATAAAAGTAGAAATCAACGTAACATAAACTCAACTTTCTACACAAAAACCTGGAAATTAAACAACCTCCTCCTAAATGATTACTTCATAAATGAAGAAATCAAGATGGAAATAAAAAAATTCTATGAAGAAAATGACAATGGAGAGACAAGTTATCAAATCCTCTGGGACACAGCTAAAGCAGTTCTGAGAGGAAAGTTTATCTCCATAAATGCCTATAAGGAAAAGTCAAAAAGATCACAAATAGACAATCTAATGAAACGACTCAAAGAGCTGGAAAAAGAAGAACAGACCAGCCCCAAACCCAGCAAAAGAAGTGAAATCAACAAGATCAAATCAGAGCTAAATGAAATTGAAAACAGGGAAGCTATTCAGGAGATTAATAAAACAAAAAGTTGGCTCTTTGAAAAAATTAATAAAATTGACACACAACTGGCTAAGCTAACAAAAAGCAGAAAAGAGAAATCTCTAATAAGCCCCATCAGGAACAAAAAAGGAGATATCACAACTGATCCCAAAGAGATACAAGATATAATTTATGAGTACTACAAAAATCTTTAT
>VSMD01052295.1:0-21251 GCA_008750895.1 Mirza zaza
GTAATTCAATTGTACTGATTTGTCAGCTATAACACCCAATTTTCTCGAAAGAAATGACAATAGTGTTAAAAATGTCTGTGTGTGTTTGTGTTGGGGGAGAGGAGTGGTTTGAGAAGTAAATCCTTAAGTGAAAACTTAATGACAATTATTAGTACGTATTTTCATTATTAAAGGACACTTGGATAATTAATTTTCAAGAACAAAGATTCTGGGTTATTTGTACAAAACAAAGATGCACATATAAGCATGTTCACCATAGTATCGTTTTAAAGGTAAAGCCAGGAAACAACCGCAAAATTCATCAGTAAGAAACTGGTTAAATTAAGGTACATCATAGTATGGAATACCTTGGATGATATAGAATGTGACAGCTGTATATGTGATGAAGTGCAAAGATGTCCAACATTTACAGAAAAAAAACCAATCAAGGATGTAGAGTATGTTTACACTTGTGTAAAAACCAATCTATGTGTATAGGCTTTTATATATATGCTAAAAATTTCTGGAGGAAAACAAGAGAATATCTTAACAATGACTGACTTGCATCAAGGTAGTCTCAAGTCTGAATTTACATGAATTTCTAGTAAACTATTCATGAAAAGTCCCATGTGCCTTCTCTTCCCTAGCTTTTAAAAATATTAACGTTGGAAGTACTGCTTACAGTCTGGGGAAATTTATGCTATGTACCCTAGAAACAACAATGAAACATATACTCAAATCTACTACGTAAATACAGTGATTATAGAGGAAGAGACAGGGAGCACACCCCTTTCTCTCTTTCAGCATCTCAAACAGATACTGCTGAGTTGCTCATGTGAGCAGTGTGGTATGCAGAAAGAAAATAGTTAAAAACCACTACCTCAGACATTTAATCATTTCAAAAATGTGAATGTCTACTTACATACTCAATTGGCACCATGCTAAGTGCTGAGATATAATGAACAAAACTGATCTAGTGCCTGCCTTCCTAGGAGCCTCTAGTCTAGTTTGAGAGATGTGTTAAATAATCACAAAAATACATGTAAAATTGCAACTGTGCTACAAAGAAGATTCTTTGGACATTATTATAGTAAGGTAGCAGGTTACCTTAGTATTTTTTTAAAAGATAAACATTCTTAAAAAGATAAACATTCTTTCTTGAATTCAGCTTCAGAAAGCTGTTTCTGCAGATGAATTTTTATTTGCTTTCTTTTGTAAGACAACAAAAACCAAGTTTCCCTTTCTATTTATTTTAGCTGCTAAATTGAGTGCTGATGGTCTACATAAGCACTTCTACCTCTGATCCTTAGTTGTTCTATTTTATCTATTTAATCCTGTAAACCCATTCAAATGATTTTGGGAAAAATACATATACTCCACCCATATTTGCATGCCCATGGGAAGCCTAGCTTGTTATACCAAGGAGCTGTAACTCAAGTGACCACTGTTTACCCTCTAGTTACCTCTAGGAGTTAAGCTGGAAATACAGAATATTTGTGGAGGTAATATTTCATTATGGCTCAACATCACAAACTTAAGAGAACAAATCGCTTTATTTTCAAAGGTAGCAAAATGTCAAGAAAAATATCTTACTTTGAAAATGGCACACACTGAGAATTAATTCATCCAATAATTACTAACTGAGTGATTCAGTACATGCCTGGCAAAGTGGCAGGTACTGAGGATACTATAATAATATACATTTCCTTTTTTTCAGCAAGTTTAGAGAGCAGTGGTAGAAAAGAGAAAAAATAAACAGGATTTAGCATGATATGTTCCACAATAAATACCACGTAGAAGATGCTATGAGATTATCAGAAAACAGAGAAACCACCTCTGCCTGTAGTCAGAAAGAATCCACAGAGGAGTTATTTATGATAAATTCTAAAAACTATTTTTCCCTTAACTGTCAACTTTTTAAAACAGATATTTATAATGATTTTTATAGATACTGACTGACCCCACAGTGTCATTGGACAATTTCTATATTCAAAGGACTTCATGTCACATGAATCTCAGATTTATAATAGAAAAAGATTATAGTGCCTCCCCTCAATTAACAGAATTTCAAAATTTATCATTTCTACACATGTAAAGTAGATCTGAATTTAATACAGTATGATCAAAATGTTTACAATAAATTTGATATTAAAACCATACATTACATTGGCAGGAGAAAAAAATTACCAGAGTCTGTGATACCTTTTAATTGTTACAGCAATAGTACACAGATATATCCAGGCAAAAAAAATCAAAGTCTTTGTTAAACAGATCTAACAGGTATAAAATTAGACAAAAGATAAATGCTCAGAAAAAAAATTCTTTGAACTATCAGCCTTAAAATTCAGCAGTATATCAACTTTATAAAGAATTGGATTTTATTTAAATTAAATAAAGGAAAAAGAAACTCACAAACTACATGTAAAAGCCAGATTCATCGATCTGAATGCAACACATGACAGAATCGGACAAATCTTTACAGAAGATATAGAACAGATTAAACCTGATTTAAATTATTTTCTTATATTACTATGCTATCAGTTTTCAAAGGCCGGATGTCATATAAAAACCCTAGGTACAAGGTTCAATTTTTAAATCAGTGATGTGGAAAGTGTGAAGCTACCACAATCTCTTCTCTTTTGGCTCCTATCATATAAACTAAACAAAGAAGTTGTTTTTATTTCTTAAGTAGGTAAATCAAAGTACTTTGAAGCAAAATGATCTTTAAAAAGATATTTAGCTTTTAACTCCTGTTAGAGGCTAAGTGATGCTTCACAACTGCCTAAAATGATCAGGAAAATGCTAAGATTCTCATAGAAAAGCATTCCTAAAAAAAGTTAAAAATCAATGCTAAATTTTCAAAATCAACCTATGGGTTAATATAAAGTCAATGTACAATTCGGGTCCTGAAATGTGAATGGCAACGAATCCACATTTCAGGTGGAGAAACAGAAGGGAAAAATAGAGTAAATGGTTAGAACTTGCCCAAGGTCATAAGGCGAAATTAGCAAAACTAGAAGCACACTCAGATTCCTAACTCCAAAGACATTGTTCTTTTAATGACAGTAATTTCATGTATATGATTCCTTCTGTATAAGTTAGACAACAAAGTCAGACTATATACATTTCTGGGTTAAAGAGATGCTGCCTGATAGAAAAATGCCCTTTTGAGAGACAAATTCTGTTTTAACCACCCCTTAAAACTATAAAATTCCTTCCACTATCTTATCCAACAGAGAATTTAGATGCGAAAACTAAAGACAATAATTTGTTTTTAATTAGACTCATTAAGTATTTAACATTAGATATCCTTTTATTCACCCAGAATTTAAGAAAAATGTACAAAGTTTTACCCTTGATATTCTTTTTCCTTTTAAAGAAAGCTACCAATAAATACGAACATAAGCATTCTTGTTAACAAAATAGCATTATCTAAAATGAAAGACAACATTTCCATATTTCTTCAGAGTCTACAGAAGAGAACTTGGAGATTTAAAAGAAAATGTTCAAGATTTCAAAGATCTAATGATGAACCAGGTTACTTTCCTTCGGTAAGTTAAGATGCATTAAATGGAAAAATGTTTATAATGAAGACAGGTTATTTTACCCACTTTAGACAATATAAAATGAAACTAAAGGTGGCAAAATAATAAGACACTGTGAAATACTCTTCCAATCTCAGCAAATCACCCATGTAAAGGTGAAATAGTGGCATACATTCTTTATCTCTATTTTTAAAAAATTGCTGAATAAAAACAAATCTAAGTTCAGCCCATATATCTTACTCTGATGATAAATCTATGTATCCTTGATGAAATGTCTAAGCTATTAAGCTAAGTGTTAACATCTATCTTGATTTTGCTTTCAGTATCAAGCATGTTTATCAAGTCATGCAACCAGCTCTCTACAGCTCCCAATCTTACCTGCTGAATCTTCCAAATCAATCAGTTTAGGCATTAAGCTTTCAGGGAGTTTTTCCGGTAAGTCATAGCCATTCTTCCTAGCAACCACCAGATGAAAAGCAGCACAAAACTCATCCAGTGTCAATGCACCATCTTTATCAAAGTCTGAGAGTTCCCTAGAAGACAAACTTATCATGAATATAATCTCATTCTGCTGTGGATGCCTTTACTTCTCAAAAAGAAGAGAGAGAAATACTCTCCCTGAGAAAGTGCAAAAAGTAATTTTTAAAAATCCCATAGGCAGAAAGATGAGTAACAAGGCAAATATAGCAAAACATTAACTACAGAATCTAGGTGGTAGTGGGCACATGGGTATTTATGGTACAATTCTTCAAACATTCTTGTGTGCTTGAAATTCTCACAATAAAACGCTAAAAAATAACCCTAATAATTAAGGTCACCAAAAAATGACCTGTAGCCCATATGCATTTTTAGGAACAGGGTTTAAAGTAAGGTGCATGCAGTAAGTCACTGAAATTTTTTTTTAATTTTGCTTTTATTATTATCAAAGTTTAACATGTATGCATTTTAAAGCATTGACTAGAACTACAAGGCTTGAGACAAAAATACAGCCATCTTGCCTTGCTCTCCCTACCATTTCATAGAAACAAAAGCAAACAGAAAGCACTTTTGTATTTATTGTCTTAAACTATCAAAAGCACACAATATATTGCTAATTCTTGATTTTTCAGTTTTAGGCTTTATTTACCTACCTCACACTATAGTACTCTATGCTACTAAAAATCTATTAACAAAATAATTTAGAATACAGAGAAATATATTGCTATAAAGTAGAATTAACATTTATGTTTATCTGATAATTGTTTTTAAAAAGTAATTTGTGATGATACTTTGTGTTCTAATGGCCAATTCCAACTATAGAGCAGCTATTCTGTGTCTCTGTGTTTAAATGGGAGCAAAGTACTGTTTCTAAAGTTTTGGCTTGGTATAGAACTTATTAAACTTCATAAAAATCAAATGGGATAAACATAACCACAGATGAACTAGCTTTTATTCCATGCATTATGCTAGCAACAAATAGCAGCTGATATAGCTCAAAGCATTTTAGCACTTTAGAAAGAACTACTGTACCTATATCACTTATTTTTTTCCAGAGTGAGAGAGAAGCTGGCTATTATTGTAAGGCAATACTGAGTTGTTTGAGAACATTTTTGAA
The DNA here is from genome assembly GCA_008750895.1 of Mirza zaza. Taxonomy (NCBI): domain Eukaryota; kingdom Metazoa; phylum Chordata; class Mammalia; order Primates; family Cheirogaleidae; genus Mirza; species Mirza zaza. The sequence continues at coordinate 5,119 of VSMD01052295.1, forward strand.
GAGGTTAGTGTAATAGTTTATTTTTTAAGGCTCTATAATCTACCTGCTAGAAACTCCTTTGAAGTAACCCACATTACCCAACTAATGATATACCACACTTACCAAATATGAGAAAGTTCAAGAATAGGAAGTTTTGATTTTGTAAAAAACTCTTTAGCTGCAGATCCTGAAATATTAAAACAGTGTTGTTTAATGTTATTCTGAACTTACAGATCTAAGAACAGAATGTAAGAGTCTTAGATGTTTTCACTGGGAAAAAGGTAACCTTAATATGTGAATATGTCATGATTTTGGCCCCCAGTGATTATAAACTTTTTAGACAAATAATTTGAGAATTATCTTTTATAATTAAAATCTATGACCAACAAAACAATGTCTTTGAAATTAGAAACCGAGATTTTTGTCCTGTCCCATCTTGAAGAACTTCTGTTTTTAACAACTCACCTGGAATAAATCCGTTTAGATCAGGCTGAATGGTTTTAAACTGATTTACATAATACTGTCTTTGTTCATCTGTTATTTTCCAGGGATCATCATAACTACTGGATTGCCTACGAATTTCATTGGCAGTTGTAGCTGATGCTACAGTTCGTACTGTTGTCTGGTCCTGTAATGAAACATTTTTTCCTCAGTATAGTATCTATCTATACGATTATATGGACCAAGATTGCTAGGTTACTTATCTTTGAAAGTAAAACTTGCTTTTTGTGGACATTTAAAATGTGAGAAGTCATCAGCAAACCATATTTGTTACAATCAGGTTATTGGATATGTTTTTGCACAATGATTATATAAATGTGTAGAATGATAGCAATTATGTTAAGCAACAAAAAAGTATGGAAGATGTGCTAAGAAAGCCAAGCAAATATATTCCGAGATGCAAAAATCTTTCAAAACTTCACTGGGGAATTAGAAACAGAAATAAAATCAGCTGAAACAATGATAACAGACTTGAAAAGACACAGAGCAGAGTTCCTTTTTTTTTTTTTTAATAAAAGAGAGAACTTGCATTTATAAAATTTACAACAGCAAAATATAAAAACAATGACTGCAGCAATACTCTGAATGAAGCAAATAAAAATGCAATACCAATAAAATGTCACACCTGGGCAGAAGCAGGATGCATGGTTAAAAGAGTACTGGTTGGTGGAGTATCTGCAAAACTGACCCAGTTTTCTTGAGGTGGAGGTGGAGAATGCCCTGACCACACTGCATCACCAGCAGAACCACCTAAAAGAAGAATGAGTAAACATGCTTACTCACATTTGAAGAAAAAAATAGTTGCCAGGAAGTTTTCTTTCAAACTCTTTGAAGAAATGTAACAATTTCTAAAATGTAATCTTTTCAATTTCAAATTATACTCCATTTAAATCTTTTTAATTATTTTGTGCTCTCCTTGTCAACACTAAGACTTAAAGATGCACCTACTACTCTGGGAAATAATTGTTCTTTTTACCTTCAGAGAATCTGGTATCCATAAACTTTTGTCTAAGCATCACAGATGTATATAGATACAGCTGCCACTTTTCAAAGTGATACCATGTTTCCCGGAAATAAGACCTACCCATAAAATAGGCCCTAGCAGAATTTCTAAGCATTTACACAATATAAGCCCTACCCTGAAAATAAGACTGAGTGATGGGCGTGGCTACCCAGTGTATCTGCACAACCCATGCATTTCATCACCAAGCGGTAAAGAAGACAGCAGCCCTTCTCGTCTGCCCCATGGTGATAGCTACTATCCCAGAGGTGACCGGAAAGGTGCCAGCAGCCCCACCAACAAGGTCAGCTCCCCCTGTCTGGTCCTGGCCATCCTGTGCAAGCTGAAGCTTTGAGGGGAAAGTCTCCTCAGTGAAGTGAGGATTGGGATGCTCCACTTTAGGTATTGTGTGTTCCCAGGGGGAATAAGGAAAGCTGTGGCTGCCATTTTACTATGATGATGTTCCAGAAGAAAATGACTTATCTATATTTGAATAAATGTAGATTGTTGTACTATACTTTAAATCTTCATAGTTGGCTTCTGCTTCTATTAAAATATGACTTACAGTTAAAATTGTCTTGGAAACAACTCTTAAAGGAAGTTTTATCAAGTTTTCTTCAATTTACAACTCTAAATAATTGTCACTTATAAAGAATCTTGAAATACCTGATTGTGCTTCACCAAAGGGAGACCAAAAAGGTCCAGGTCCTGCAAGAGGCCTCTCGCTATTCCCCCCACTGGGATGACGGTTGTGCTTCCTCCATGTGTGTGGAGAAGTTGGTGGGGACTGCTGTGGTGAAACCACTGGGGATGCAGGCTCCTGGAAAGAATATTATTATTTAAAAAATTTAATTTTCAAGAGACATTTTAATTATTATGGTACCAACAAATATTTTAGTGTAAGCATATACACAGGACACCAACTGATAATATTTACACGCATGTGATTACCTGTGGATCTGCAGTTGTACGAGGCTGAACTGTATCATGGCTTATGGATCCCTTTTTCACTTGCCCCCTGCCTGGTGGCGGGGGAATTACACCAGAATAAGACCCTTGATTTTCAGAATCTGAAGAATATGAGGCTGCATGGCGAGATTCCTGTTCATTCTTTGAAGCAACAAATCTTGGCAGAGGAAGGTCCTTTACTGTTAACCACAAAAATTATTATTATTTTAAAATTAAAAAGTACATACACATTAAAACCACAAAAACTGATATAGAAACAACAGGCACAAAATGCCAATCACAGCAAAATGTGGACCATCATCTCCCTTCGATAGTTTAGGAAGACTCTTACTAGAAACTAGTAGTAAAACCAAATTGTACTTCTAAAGAGTGATGACGATAGCTGTATTAAATGTCTACTGCGTGTCTGGCCCTGTTCTTATCATTTTATATTTATTTCATCTCATAACCACAGCAATCCTGCAAAGCTCCTACTGAATGGAGGCTCTGAGATGCCAAGGTCACACTACTAGTAACTGACAGATAGAATCTGAACCTAAGTAAGTCAGACCCCAATGCCTAGGCTGCTTCTACTTATACTGAGTCTCTAAAACACAGAATATGTCACTAAGTTTGAGACTAGACTTAGATATTTTCATCGTGAAAATTCCTAAAAGTATCTTACTATTCACCTACCAAGGACATGGTACACAGTATGCTATCTGTACACTGTAGTCTGGTTTATGACTCTCCTACAATCAGTACTCTACATTTAGTTTTAAATAGAGGAGAAAAATGAAAGACTAAGAATTTCTCTGCAAGTAAATCATAAATCGTACTTTCAGATTAGAATATAGCTGCAGAATTATTTTCAGAGGAAAGTACATTTCCATTCATATATGATTACCTTTGTCTCTCTTTAGAACCTCCATACAAAGAAGGGAAATTATTAAGCTTATTCAGTATGTATGTAAAAGATTCAAAATTACCTCAAAAGAATGTAAACTCTCAACACTAGATGATGTATGGCAAACCAGAGGTCCACAATGGAAACTTCTGGCCAACTAATAAACTGAGCTGGTACTTAAAATTATTTATAAAAATTGATATTTACAGAATTTAATAGAAATTTTTCTGTAATTTACAAATTATAGAAAACTTCAATTTTGTCTTTCACCTTTTCTTTACAAAAACTTCAGAACCCTTTGCATGTAAGTGCCTATCTTTATAGAATTTTTATCTTCTTCCACATTAACAAGCCTCCAAATAATTGAAAAATGAATGATCTGAGGTGACATTTGTAAAGTGGTCAGCTTGGCTATGTCTAGGTTTTGGTCTGCCAATACTTTAATACTATCTCTATAAATCAGAAAGTTTAGTTAACTGATACTTTTCTAATTTCAAATGGAGCCTCCACAGCTTTCCCAAACAAAAAACCAAAGTATAATGTTTTATTAGAAAAGAAGAAAACAAGGAAGCTATATATGAAGACAGTCACTATAATTCATTACCTACCTTAATAAAATTATACATCTAAATTCTTTCTAAGCAATTTTTAGTAAATTCATTTTGAAAAATTTCCATTTTGAATAGTATGCATGAAGTCCATATTGTATACCATAATGGATATAAAATAGACACACTTTTCTAATCTTCTCAGATGAGAAATGCAAGGTAGTCAGAATAAAGTCATGACACTTCACTCAAGGTCATGCATGCTGCTATAATATCAGAAAGACTCAAGAGTTTTATTGTCTTTACTTCATTTGTAATAGAAGCCCACTTTCATTTCAGTTTCTAGTGTATTCCATATTTACCTGTATTTATACTTTCCACTCTTAAAGGGAAACCAGATTGGGCAACAGCTACTAGTTTCAAAGCAATGTAGAACTGACTTCTTCCAAAATAACCAAGTCTTGTTGCACCGCAAAGCTCCATGATCTATAAAAGAACACAATGTTAACATTACGATTTATGACAAAAATTCTGTTTAAAAATAAGCAACAATACAACTTATTTGTAACTTCTCTAAAGTATATTACTCTCAACTGACAACCAACTTCCTCAAGTTTCAGGTTCATATATTTGAAAACAAAAAGTCATTGACTTTACAATAAGATCATCATTCTTTTTATCAAAATCCATGTGATGAGATCCATTAGAAATAATTATTTCTTGTTAAGAGCCACATCTTTTCAGAAACAACATCCACTCTTCTTCATAAGCACTGTGCATATAACAAGGCCATGTGACTAACAGACTATCATGCAGCCATTTAAAATAACAGTCATAAAATGATATGACATGAGAAAATGCTAAGGATATATTAAGTTGGGGGAAAAAAGAAAGATATATAATTTTAGCCACATAAATACAAATGTGGAAACTACATTAAAAACCTACCAGCAATTTTGTTGGCTGAAGTTAAGAGTAAGGTTTTTTCCTCTTATTTTCCAAATTGTATTTAATGTGGTTACACTACTTTTCTTTAAAGCAGTAACAAAAATTTTTGTTTGTCCTTTTTCCTGGAAGCATAAAAGTATTCAAGGATCTACACCGATCATTCCAGTTATTTAACACGTATTTCTAGGCTGGCTAGTATAAGAAAATACCAGACTTGAAAAACAGGATTTCAGGTTATGAGATTAAATTATAAATCCAAAAGCAGGAGTGGATTTCTACTATAGGACATTATTCATTGAATCTTAAAATAAAATAAGCACTAGGTATCCTTGCTGGATCTTCTCAAATAATACAAATTCTTGTGAAGAGGGAGTTGATTTAGTTTATTTTCCTTTCCCCCAAACAGTCAAAGGAAGATAAAGTACCTGAGATATTAAATCTGAAGAAAAGTATTCATAGAACTGCAAAGAAAACCCCAGCACCTATCAATGGTTAAACAGTGTACTACAACAATACCACTGTTTTACACACACAAAAAAAAGATGACTAATTTTTGCTGACTGATCAGCACTGAAGAAGTTCCTCTTCCTGCCACTAAGGGGCATGTGCTTCTGGAGAAATTTAAAAGGGCATAGAGTATAAGGAGGCAGCTTAACACCATTAAGGGAACTGTGAGGAAAAGGAGTTAAGGAAGGAAGGCTACACTGCCTTGCAGGCATTGTAATTGTGATTACTGGCCTTATCCACTACTCTTTTCTGTCCTCCTGATGCTTCTAGGGGATTATTACACAGCTTAGATAGCTATGTTTATAAAACAAATCATCTAATACATGCCAAGCATTTGCTAGATAAAATGAAGATCTGAAAGGAGACCACAGTATGTAGTCTGCGGACACTCAGGGGAGACGCCCAGGGAATGGTTACAAATGAGGAGGTAATGTTCAATAAGGGAGCCAGAATCTCACTGCTGTTTTAATTAGTGTTTATTAAAAGTTTTATGTTAGTCATTTGCATTTTTTTTCAGGCAGAGTCTCACTCAGTCACCCTGAGTACAGTGGTGTCATCGTAGCTAACTGTAACATCAAACTCCTGGGCTCAAGCCATCCTCCTGCCTCAGCCTCCTGAGTAGCTAGGACTACAGGCTCGCACCACCACACCTGGTTAGTTTTTCTATTTTAAGTAGATAAGGGGTCTTGCTCTTGCTCAGCTTGTGCTCAGGCTGATCTTGAACTTCTGAGCTCAAGCAATCCTCCTACCTCAGCTTCCCAGAGTGCTAGGATTACAGGCATGAGCTACTGCACCTAGCCTGCATTTCTTTTCCTGTGAATTATTCACTTGTCCTTTATCCACTTTAAAATGGGCTGTTAGTCTTTATTCATTTTAAGAAGTGTTATTGTATTATAGATGGTGACCTGTAAACTGCCATGGAATTAATTCATTTTTTTCAATGACTATTTATTAAGTACCAACTATGTGTCAGACATTGAACTTACTGTGTGTAAGTGTGGGGGTGAGGGGCTGGAAAGGAGGGGGATGGAGCAGCAGCAAATGAAGCTGAACATCAGGCAGAAGCCAATCATATTGTACATGCTGTTTTTCTCAGCTTATCTGTTTTTCAAAAAAGCTATTTTGGTGGTACAGAATCTCACAATTTTTATACAAATTTATCATTTTTACCCCTTTATGGCTTTTGGGTTTACCATACTTAGAAAGGCCTTTATAAATGTTTTCTTCTAGAATGTTTATGATTAATATTAAAATATAAAAGTCTGAGACTGGGCACACTCATGGTAAAGTAAATAAAATGGTACTTAATGGTATAGAATTAAAAGGGTCTACAGTTCCCATCAGAAGAAACAATTTCTCCTAGACAGAGCAATCAGGCAAAAGAAAGAAATAAAAAACATCAAAATTAGAAAGGGGGAAGTTAAACTGTCTCTGTTTGTAGGTGACATGCTCTGATGTATAAAAAAACCTCCAAAGACTCTACCTCAAAAAAAAAACCAAAAAACAACCTCAAAAAAATCTCTCATATTTGATAAATAAATTTAGTAAAATTGCAGGATACAAAATCAACACACAGGCCAGGGGCGGTGGCTCACATCTGTAATCCTAACACTCTGGGAGGTGGAGGCGGGAGGATTGCTTGAGCTCAGGAGTTCATGACCAGCCTGAGCAAGAATGAGACCCCGTCTCTACTATAAATAGAAAGAAATTTGCCAAACAACTAAAAATAGACAAAAATTAGCTGGGCATGGTGGCACGTGCCTGTAGTCCCAGCTACTCAGGAGGCTGAGGCAGGAGGATTGCTTGAGCACAGGAGTTTGAGGTTGCTGTGAGCTAGGCTGACACCATGGCACTCTAGCCTGGGCAACACAGTGAGACTCTGTCTCAAAAAAACAAACAAAAACAAAATCAACATACAAAAATTAGTAGCATTTCTATACACAAACAGCAAACTATCTAAAGAAGAAATCAAGAAGACAATCCTCTTTACATTACTACCAAAAGAAAAAAACAGGAATAAATTTAACCAACAAGGTAAAAAACCTCTACAAGGAAAACTACAAAACACTGATGAAAAAAAGCTGAAGAGGATACAAATGGAAAAACATTACACGCTCATGGATCAGAAGAATTAATGTTGTTAAAATGACAACACTGCCCAAAACAATTTACAGATTCAATGCAATTCCTATTGAAATACCAAAGAAATTGTTATTCTTCACAGAAATAGAAAAAAAAATCCTGAAATTTCCATGGAACCAATAAGACTCCAAATAGCCAAATCAATCCTGAGCAAAAAGAACAAAGCTGGGGGTATCAACACTTACCAGACCTCAACATATACTACAAAGCTATAGTAACTAACACAGCATAATACTGGCATTAAAAACAGACACACAGACCAATGGAATAGAGAACCCAGAAATTAATCCACATATCTTCAGCCAACTGATTTTTGACAAAGGTGCCAAAGAATATTCATTGGGGAAAGGGCAGTCTCTTCAATAAATGGTGCTGTGAAAACTGGATATTCATATGCAGAAGAATGAATATGGACCCCCATCTCTCACCCTATACAAAAACCAATTCAAAATGGATAAAAGACCCAAATATAAGACCTGAAACAATAAAACTATTAGAAGAAAAAACATAGAGAAGACACTTCAGGACATTAGTCTGAGAAAAGATTTTTTACGAAAAAGACCTCACATGTCTCTTTACCTTGGGAGCATATAAGTCATGCACAGAAATGATAAAAAATAACGAATTTTTCATTAAATTAGAAAGGATCATTTTGTTTTCAATGTGTTTATTCTATTTTCGTAATAAAACACCAAGGCCCCAAGGAAAAATTTTTTTTTCTGGTGTGGCAATGTGTTAAGTACTAATACAAGTGTTGTTACAATTTTTTGATGGAAATGCTTCTATATAGGATACTCTCATGTCTTCCTAACTATTTGAAACTTCGGTTTTCAGACAATACACTGACCACAGGAATTTACCTCCTCTCCCTTCAGGAATCTTATTAAAATGACAGTAAGGGAATAACCCATAACAATAAAAGGGAAGTCAACTGACAGAAAATTTCAATAAATTTTAGCAATCAGAAAATAGATAAGAGTAGTGACAAATGAAGTAGGGTGGAAGAAACGAGTGCCATGAATACCCATGGAGAACAACCAATTTGCCCAGCAAAATTCAGACTCACCCAGAAATGCCAGGTATGACCAAGGATAGGACTGAGACAGAGGATGAACATTCCTATCTCTGCTGTTGCTCACAGATACTAGTAACCAGACTCTACCCTCCATACAAAAGCAAACAAACACACACTATAAGGTATATCTCTGAAGAATGAAATGTTAGAGAAACACTAGCACAGCAGATAGGTCTTGTTGCCCCAGTGAAGGTCTCTTTCTAGCGTTTACTACTCCTAATAAGTGCTGGCACCCGACCCTACTCCTCAAAAGGCTGAGAAGCTATACCCAAGTACACAGAGCAAAGTTTTTCTATTGCCTTATCCTTAACACATTAACTGCCATGTGAGTTGTATTTAACTCACGATAGTTTTGAGTCCAGGGCCTCATGAAGGAAAACCCTGCTGTTGGTTTGTGAAAATCTTACTTGTTGCTATTCTTATTGTTACAATTCATATTTACAATTTAATTCTAAAAATGTGACTTGAGCTGCATATAATTCACGCACAGAAAACAATAAAAAATAACAATTAGAAAGGATCATTTTATTTTAATAAGACACTGTGGCCCCAGGGAAAAAATTTTTTTTTAGTGTGGCAGTCAATGTGTTAAATATGAACAGGTTACCAAAGATCAATACACAACTGAGGAAAGCCTATAAAGTGAAAGCAAACTGCCAAATTTACAAACAGAAAAAAAAAAAAAATGAAGAAAAGAGTTCAGGGAACACAGAACACTTAAAAATACTCTATTGAGTATCCTGACAGATTAAAGACAATATTCCATTCATGAAACAGGAATAGGATAGGATGGAAAAATATTTAATAACAATCAAAGAACAAGATGTCTTGAAATATACAAAGTTTAACAGAAAAACCAGAAGATAAAACAGAGAAAAACTCTCCAGAAATAGGAAAAGTAAACATGAATTGGAAAAACATAAGAGAAAAGAAACACAGAGGATTAATCTACGAGGACCAATTCTTATTAAAATGAGTTCAACAGGCCAGGTGCATCCAAGCACTTTGGGAGGCAGAAGTGGGAGAATTATTTGAAGCCAGGAGTTCAAGACCAGCCAGGGCACCATAGCAAGACCCTGTCTCTACAAAAAAAACTTAAAAAAAAATTAGTAAGGCATGGTGGTACTCACCTGTAGTCCCATCTACTCAGAGGCTGAGGCGGGAGGATGGCTTGAGCCCAGGAGTTTGAGGTTGCAGTGAGCAATGACTGCACCACAGCACTCCAGCCTGGGCAACAAAGCAAGACCCCGTTATCTGTCAATCAATCAATTTGTTCATCTACTTGTTCATATTATTATTATTTTTAAAAAAAGAGGTTTACAAAGAATACAGAGAAAATAGAAGAGTAAATAATTAAAGTAAGAAGAGATTTTGCCCAAAGCTAAAGGATACAAGTTTTCAGATTGTGAAGATCTACTGAGTCCTTGACACAATGGGGAAAAAAATTCCTAAACACATTACTGTGTAACTTCAAAACAGCAAAGATAAAACAAAGACTGTAAAAGCACCCAGAATAGACAGGATTAGGAGAAAGGAAGGTGAAGAAGTAGTAATCACTTAAAATATATTAACCAAACTGGAATCAGACTTCTTATCAACAACACTGAATATCAGAAAATAATAAAGCAACATACACAGGTTCTAAGAAAAAAATCTTTTCAACCCCAGAATTCTATATCCAAACTATCATCAAGATGATGGAAAGAATGAACACTTACATACATGCAGAAATTTTTACATAGTTTATCTCCAGCGAACTCACTCTTGAGGAAGTATTTAAGGATATCACTCAGCAGAATCTAATGACAGAGCATCCAGCAAATGAACACTTGCATACATGCAGAAATTTTTACATAGTTTATCTCCAGCGAACTCACTCTTGAGAAAGTATTTAAGGATATCACTCAGCAGAATATAATGACAGAGCATCCCGCAAAAAGTAGATATATGCCAAGAAAGCAGAGAAATAAAGTTGAAGGAAGTCAGCTATGCAGCTGGCCTAGAGCAACCAGTAATAATTAGAGTAAAATGACATAAGTCTCCAGGAAGAAGCTTTCAGTAAAAATAAAGAGGAAGGAGAACTCAAGGGCTATGAAGGCAAACAGTACAAGAGAAATGGAAAGATAGTTGAGAAGCTCGAGGGAGGAATGCTATAATCATAGCACAATACCGAATACTTGGATATGTAGTAAAATACTTACAGTCATAATGTAAGTGCTTTTTTGTTCATCTTCAACTTTTAGATTATTTTATTTTTATTTTTTTTGGCCCTCATTCTCCTCCCTGCCCTAACTTTTAGATTTAACCTAAACTCAAAACACATTAAACAATTAAGAATTATGGTTACAGAACAATATGCAAATGTTATGAATATTAAATGTGTACAAATATGGCTAACGAGTTGAGAGGTAAAAAGGATAAAAAAAAGGTGAAGAGAAAAGGCATTGGCTCATATTCTCAAGAAAAGAGTTAACAGGACAAGAAACAATCAAAGTTTCAAAGGTAACAGAGAACCTAAAAATAACATAAAATTTGGGAGAAGAGAGGAATAGAGAGAAGTAACTTGAATGAAATTCTCAGTTACTATAGTAGGATAATGTTTAAAACTGATAAACCAACATAAAGTGGGATTTTAAAAAAGAGATATGGAAGTAATCATTGAAGAAAGAGTTTAATAAGTTCAGGGTGAGTTTCTACAAGAAACAACACTAAGTGTTACAGAAAAGAGGGAAAGAGAAGAAAGTGTTGCTTTTTATTACAAACCCTTGAAAACTATTTGATTTTTTAAAATCACGAGCAGAAATTATTTTGATGAAAACCAAAAGTATAAGCCTTTAAAAGGAATACTAAACACAGATTTATATTTTTGACAACGCAGATTTTGGAAATAAATTTGTACATTGTACTATGTTGCAATTATGTAGTCGGGGCCTTTAAGAAAAAGTGAAATGTTTTTCTTTTGCTATTAACAGAATTTTTGTTTCAGTCTTTGTCATAATTTGTGACTTTTCTCTTGTTGCCAAGTTCTCATTTTTTGCTCTATCAGCAGTCTCTAATTGTTACCCTTCTGCCTTGTATGCCATAGGCTTACAAATAGAAACAAGTTTAAAACTAATAAACAAGAATAAACAGTTCTTTAATAAGGACCCAAAGAACTCTCTAATAAGCAAAGTATTAGGTTATCAAATATGAAATGTCCAATTTCCCTAAGTTCTAAGTTTCACAGTTGATATATCTCTGACATATCACTTTGACACTTCTTGTTTTATGTTTATTGTGAAAGGTACATCCTCATTCTTTCAAATGCACAGTTTGGCTTGTGATTACCTTTCAAAAAAAATTTTTAGAGAAATTTTTATGAAACCACAGATAAGTCAAAAATTCGTGTTATTTTTTAATATGAGTTCCATTGTGTAACCAATGCAGCACAGACAGCTCAAAACATCAATGAAGTGTTTGGGAAGGACGCGGCTAATGGACACACAGTACATCAAATGGTTTGAGAAGTTCCGTTCTGGTGATTTTAATCTTGAAAATGAGCCATGTGGGAGACATAACACCAAGGTGGATAAGGATGAGCTGAAAGCTGTAGTGGAAGCAAATCTGCCTCAACCTATGTATGAATTAGCAGCAAGGTTTGACTTTACTATTCCAACAACATTGGACCATTTGAAACAAACTGGCAAAGTAAAGAAGCTGGATTGATGGGTACTGCAATGAATTAAACGAGTGTCACAAAACAAAGCATCCTGAAGCTTGCCTTTCGTTGCTGTCACGATATAAAGGCAAACCATTTCTACACCGTTATTGTTATGTGTGATGAAAAATGGATTATTTTTGACAATCGCAAGCATTTGGCACAAGGGCTGGATAAAGATGAAGTGTCAAAACACAGTCCAAAGACAAATATTCAACAAAAAAAAGCTAATGGTGTGTGTTTGGTGGTTTAGCACTGGTATTATCCACTACAGCTTCATGAAACCTGGTCAATTGATTACAGTGGATGTCTACTGCAACCAACTGGACAAAATAATAAGGATGCTTGTGATTAAGCAGCCGAGACTGGTCAATAGAGACAGGCCAATCCTTTGTATGACAATGCTCGAACACATGTCGCACAAAAAATGCTGCTCAAACTATAGAGGCTGGACTTGGAAACTCCCTGTCATCCACCATATTCACCGGACCTTACACCAACTGACTCCCACTTCTTCCAGGCTTTGAGACCACTTCTTGCAAGAAAAAATATTCAAATCTCAACAAGCTGTTGAAAAGGCCTTTCACAATTTCATTGCTACTCACTCTTCAGGCTTCTTTGCTGCTGGCATAAACAAGCTACGATTAAGATGGCAAAACTGTGTCCACAGTTTAGACACATATTTTGATTAATTGTACTGCTTCTTGTTTGAGATATAATAAACTTTTCATCTGAAATCAGACATTTCATATTTAACAACCTAATATGAGAGCATCATTTTTTACTTCTGGATATACAAATTGGAGGGGTGGGGAGAGAATTAACACTTATCGAGCACACACAATGTTAAATATAGTGCTAAATACTCAAGGTGTTCCCATCTAATGCCTAAAAATAATGGAGTAGAACTGGTATTATCATTTTACAGAGGAAGAAAGACAATCAGAAGACTAGCCAAGTAACTTGCCTATGGCCAGAGTGCCCAACATGGGGCAGAATTACAATTGAAATAATATGCCTTTCTTTTTTCCACCATGACATGCTGTACATGGTCCTTTTGCCAGGATTATGTCAGCTTCCTCAGGGTGAGTACTCTCAAGAAATCCTATCCAAAGCATGTTTTATCTTCCACATAGTGACAATGAAAGAGTACAGGAAGGCTCTAGTCTATTCCTATAAGCTCAGAATGCAAGGGTATGGGGAATGCTAAGAATAAGAGGTGAGTGGAAGCTGCTTCTTATTTGAGGTGAGAAAAGACCAAAGTAAAGCAGATGCCCAATTACACATATAAACTTGAATTTATAAGCTGAATCACAAAACCTAAGAACTCAAAAAACACAATAAGGAATATATTAAAACTATACATACACTGAGATGGCCTAAACTACTGACATTCTCTCCAAATTGAAATTTTATGAATAATTTTAACATAACCAAGTGCAATAGAAAGTAGGATCCTCCTTCTTGGGTTATTATCAGATTAAACATTAGAAGGTGACTCTAATGCTTTCATTTTTATACAAATTCTTCAGTTTAAGTGGGACCAGGTCGGTAGACATGCTAACTATCTTTTTTGATGGCTTATAAATCTGGACAGTTTGGTCTATCTATACACACAACACTGGCTAGCCAGCCACTCTAAATTCTATTGTTCTATTAACTTGTAAGACACGTCCCTACAACTCTGTGACTCACTAGCTTTAGTAACATGGGAACACTTGTAATGGAGATTCACATCTACCAGAAAGTGGGGAGCAATTATACTGAGCACCTATTATTAAGGAAGGGTGTTTACTTATTATACCACTTATGCTCAGAACAATTCTCTAATGTTGGCTACCAATTCTCTAATGTTGGCTATTATTCCCTGTTCATAGGAAAGAAAACTGAGGCTAATAAGGGGCAGAACCAGGATTCAACGCCAGCACAGTCTGAGTTCAAAGCCTGTTTCCAGATGCCTCCAGGACATAGCTAGACAGAACACAAACCATGGCTTACTTATGGAGCAGCCGTTTCAAAAGATATATTCCTAAGAACACCAGTCAAATTAAAGGCTCTATATTAATAGCCCTTTTGGAGATTTCAGAATGCATTTTTAGCCCTTAAAAGGCACTAAAAATTCCTACAGTCTAGAAACAAATCTCTTTTATGTGTTAGAAAAAGGAGTATTTAAATAGCCTTTTCAGATACTTCTGATATTATTCTTTGATACTACATCAAAACTCAACAAGTGGAAGTTGCTTAAAGGTTAGTTTCAATATGGAATCCAAAGCCACATCAAACTACTCCCGAAGTGACGCATTTTATTCATAAAATATTTTTAAAATTTTAAAGTCACATTCGTTAGTATCCCCATTGATCTCATCAGAAAAGTCATTAAGTACTAGGAAAATATCTGTCCAATGCCCAAGTCAGCTATTCTTTCAAGAAAAATGGTGTTCCATGAAAAAAAAAAAAAGATTAGTTTAGCTCACAACTCAAATAACACAAGTACTTTTCCTGAAGACAATCATTATGGAGAAGTGCTTTATGCACACTTACTTTATCACAGAAAATATTAAAAATGTATGCTTAGTGTGAAGATTTTTAAAAATTAATAATTTTTATTGCTACACAAAGCAAATCTTTAAGTGAAACTGGCTTCTTTACTGCATGGCAATACAGAATATAATACTAGAACAGTCTGGTGCTCCTGATTTGTGCTAAGGAACCAGCAGTCTTATCTATCATTGCTTTTACACCATTAAGGCAAGTGTCAACATAGTAAAAAAGGAAAAACAGGGTCTTACTACTGTTATGAAAATAATTTTGACCTCACAGACCAGAGTTTACAAACCACACTCTGAGAAATGCTATTATAGAGTACACCCTCTTCTTCCACAGAGTGAAAAACAGAATACAGTAATAAAAGGAACTCTTGCTTTGATGCCACCACTGTGTACCCCCTCAAAGTAGTCACTGAAAACCCAATGCCTAGGGTGCACCTTAACATGAATTAGTGAAAATGGCAAGGTAAAGAAAGTGAACTAAGGAGTGCAGGTATAAAGGAAGCAGCTGCTATTCAACTCCAGCTGACTGCTTTAGAAGAATACTTTCCCAATGATGCCATCTTTAAATTTTTCTAAAATTGGATATCTGGAATTTTCTATGATATCTTCCCAGTTTCAAATGCTAATGTGGGCTCAAAATAATGTTTTTAAAAGCATGCAAACCAAACAAACACTTGGACCACCTGTGTGCACATTCTGTCCCAGAGACTATTCTGTAATACTGGAAAAATGGCGAAATAAATAGCAAAACTCTAATAATGTCCCCTTATATCCTGTAGCAAATAGGTATGGGCAGAGTGGGAAAAGAGGGCGGGACCAAGTTTCATGAAAGATAATCACATATATAGGCATTATTGAATATTAACCGGTCCTAATTACATAAGGATCCTAGAGAGTTTCAGCTACCTAAGATTCTGGATGCCCAGAAAAAAATTATTCTCAGGCCATCAATAAAATTATTATGTAATAGCTTTATATAAGATCTTGTTATCTGGCAAAGTGACTCAAGGTACTGAGACAACTGAACAGAAACCAAGGGAAATCAATTTCTAAAAAAAAATTGCACTATCTCATCCTTCACTGGTACAGTCCTTAAATACACATTTCAACAGTTATAAATAATACAAGAATTCTAAAATACATTTTCCCTTTTTTCTTCAATAAGTCAAGACTGCTCCTGCTTCAGGGACTTTGCACTTGCTCTATCTTCAGTATGTTTCCCCTCAGAGGGGAAAAGCTGGCTGGCCTGTTCTGTCATTCAGGTGTTAACTCAAATATCATGATCTCAGAGGCCTTCCTTGAACACCCTAATATTAACTTATTTATTGTCAG
>VSMD01052298.1:0-86004 GCA_008750895.1 Mirza zaza
TCCCCCCTCCCACCTGCCCAATACCCTATTACTGTAGTACCTATGTGTCCACTTAGGTGCTGCTCAGTTAATACCAGTTTGCTGGTGAGCATATGTGGTGCTTGTTTTTCCATTCTTGGGATATTTCACTTAGTAGTATGGGTTCCAGCTCTAACCAGGAAAATATAAGATGTTCTATATCACCGTTGTTTCTTAGAGCTGAATAGTACTCCATGGTATACATATACCACATTTTATTAATCCATTCTTGGATTGATGGGCACTTGGGCTGTTTCCACAGCCTTGCGATTATGAATTGTACTGCTATAAACATTCGAGTGCAGGTGTCTTTTTTGTAGAGTGTCATTGGATCTTTTGGGTAGATGCCCAGTAATGGGATTGCTGGATCAAATGGTAGATTCACTTGTATCGCTTTAAGGTATCTCCATAATGCTTTCCACAGAGGTTGAACTAGTTTGCAGTCCCACCTAGCTATGGGTTTTTTTATAGATGCCTTTAATCTGGTTGAGGAAGTTCCCTTCTGTATCTAGTTTGTTAAAGGTTTTTTTTTTTATCATGAAAGGACATTTTATTCTGTCAAACTTTGACAGATAATGCTAAATTGCTCTTCAAAAGCCATAGCAATTTATACTCCCAAGAGAAATGATGGCAATAGTTATTATGAAGCTCTTTTATTTGTCAAAATTAATTTTTTTAATTATTTTTTTTTAGAGACAGGGTCTTGCTCTGTCACCAAGGCTGGAATGCAGTGGCATGATCATAGTTCATTGTAATCTCAAACTCTCGGCCTCAAATGATCCTCCTGACTTAGCCTCCCACGTAGCTAGGACTACAGGCATGCATCACCACTAATTTTTTTAATTTTTTGTAAAGTTGGAGTCTTGGTATGTTGCCAGGTTGGTTTTGAACACCTGGCCTCAAGCGATCCTCCTGTCTCAGATTCCCAAAGCTTGTCAATCTAATAGATGAAAAATGCCATCTCATTGGTTTACTTTACATGTTTCTGATAACTAACGAAGTTGAAGATATTTTAATATTTTTACATTTATGGACATTTGTTATTTTTCCTTGTGAATTGCTTGTAAATGTCCTTTGATCATTTTTCTACAGACTAATTTGTCTTTCTTGTGAATTTGTGGAAACTTTTTATCTATTTATTTCACAACAGTTATGAATATTATAGATATTTTCTCCAAGTTCATAAAAAGATAATCTAGAGAACACAAGAAATCACTTTGCCTCAATTACTGTGTTAAAATTACTTTCTACTTAATATGTTAGGTTAAAAGCATATAAAGTTCAATGACTCCTATTTTTGGCCTTAAAAATAGTCATGTTTTCCATCACATCTCGGACACACTTAAAATTATCTTCTCAGATTTTACTGATGTCTTTTTGCTAAAGGAAAGATCATAAAGGAACTAAAATTTTCTGGGTGTTAAAAACTATCATTACTACTACTACTAATAATAAAAAATATAAAAAACTATCATTATGACATGCCCCATAATTTTCAATACTTGCTTCTGATCTCTTCCAACTATGTACTAAATTGCTTTTGTCTACTAAGCAGAATTGCCATTTCCAAAGGAAATGCTTTGGTAGTTTGTGTTTTTCAAGGAATTTTAATATTTCCTTTATGTTGTTAAATTTAATGATATTATGTATTTATAACATGTCATTATATAGTTAATATCTGTAGAATCTTAGGTTAATTTACCTCTCTCATTCCTGGTCTTGGTCATTGTGTCTTCTCTCGTTTTTTCTGATCAGACTGGGTATAGGTTTGTCAATTTTATTGATCTCACATAACCAGCTTTCGTCTTTGTCTATTCTTCTCTAATGTTTTTCTGCTTCCTATTTTATTGAGTTCTCCTGTGGTCTTATTATTTACTTTATTTTGCATACTTTGATTTCATTTGATCTTCTTTTTCTAGTTTTAAAAATTCTGTTTTTTATTTTTCCACTATACTAATGAGGACTTTTTAGAGTTATTTAAGATGGAAACTAACCCATTGATTTAAAACTTTTCTTTTTGGCCAGGCACAGTGGCTCACGCCTATGATCCTAGCACTCTGGGAGGCCAAGGCTGGAGGATCATTTGAGTCAGGAGTTGGAGACCAGCCTGAGCAAGAGTGAGATCTCATCTCTACCAAAAACAGAAAAATTAGTTGTGGTGAGTGCCTGTAGTCCCAGCTACTCTGGAAGCTGAGGCAAGAGGATTGCTTGAGCCCAGGAGTTTGAGGTTACAGTGAGCTAAGATGACGCCACGGAGCTCTGCCCAAGGCAACACAATGAGATTCTGTCTCAAAATAAATAAATCCTTTCTTTTTTTTCTAATATAGGTGTATAATGCTATAAAGTCCCCTCTAAATACTGCTTATGGTATATTCCACAAATTTTACATGCTGTATTTATATTACGTCAGCTCCAAAACTCTAACTTCTTTATTTCTTTGACTTATTGGTTATTTAGAAGTTTATTTTTTAGTTTTCAAGTTTTAAGGGATTTTCTAGATATTTTTCTGTTATTGATAGCTTATATAATTATATTCAAGGATATACTGTGTATGATTTCAATTAATTCAAATTTGTAAGTTTTGTTTTATAACCCAGGATGTAAGGCCTAGCTTTATCAATGTTCGAGGTGCATTAAAGAGAATGTATGTTGTTGTTGGGTGGATTGCTCTACAAATGTCAACTGGGTCAGGTTGGTTAATAGCATCGTTCAAGTCTTCTATACTCTCACTGACTTTCTGTCTACTTGTTCTATCAGTTATCTAGAGAGGGAAATTGAAATTTCTGACTCTAATGGTGAGCTTCTCTACTTTTTTCTTGAAGTTCATAGATTTTGCTTCGTGGATTTTATTTATTTTTTCATCTGCTAGTCAGAACACAAATGCTTTGTGTATTTTAAAGCTCTATTATTAGGTGTTTAAATGGTTAGAATTATTATGTTCTCTTGATGAATTGACCCCTTTATCATTATAAAATTACCTTCTTTATCTCCTTTTTATTTTTCATTTTTTGAGGCAGAGTTTGCACTCTGTTGCCCAGGCTAGAGTACAGTAGTGTCATCATAGCTCATCGCAACCTTGAACTTCTGGCTCAAGTAATTCTCCTACCTCAGCCTCCTGAGTAGCTGGGACCACAAGTGCATACCACCCCAACTGGCTAATTAAAAAAAATGTTTTGTAGAGACAGTGTCTCACTATGTTGTTCAGGCTGGTCACAAATTCCTGAGCTCAATAGATCCTCCTGCCTTGGCCTCCCAAAGTGCTGGAATTACAAGAGTGAGCCACCAGGCCTGGCCTCTATTTTATCTGTTGTTGGCTTTTTAGCTATAACTCTTTGATGGTTATTTTAGTGGTTCCTTTAGGGTTTATAGTATACATCTTTAACTTATCACAGTATATGTTAAGGTGATATTAAATCACTTTTCATTTAGTATAACATAACATACTTCCATTTGTTTCCTCCCCATCTCTGTGCTATTTTTGTCATTTTTCTTTTCATATGTTAGAAATCCCAAAATATATTGTTATTTTTGTTTTAAACAGTTTTTGTTTAAAGAGATTTATATAATAACATAAAGCCTTTATAATTTCTCACATAGTTACCGTTTCTGGTGCTCTTCATTCCTTTGTGTAGGTACAGATTTCCAATTTAACCTTTTTCTTCTGATTGACAGACTTCCTTTAACATTTTTTACAGTGAAGTTCTGCTTGCTGGTGATGAACTCTTCAGCTTTTGTATATACGAAAAAGTTTTTATTTGTCTTTGTTTTTGACAGATATTTTTTCTAAGTATAGAATTCTAGGCCAACATTTTATTCCTTTTAAAGGAATTTTTAGTATTTTAAAGATGTTACTCTTCTGTCTTCTAGCTTGCATTGGTTATGACGAGAAATCTGTGCTCTTTTTTACCTTTGGCTATCAGTACATAATAAGTCTTTTTTTCCCTCTGGCTACTTTTAAGATTTTCTATTTATCAATGATTTTAAGCAATTTGTTTATGATGTGACTTGCTCTACTTTTCTTCACATTTCGTGTGCTTATGGATCCTTCAGGTTCTTGAATATAAGGGCTTATAGCATTTCTAAAATTTGGAAAATTTTCAGGCACTATTTCTTCTAAAATTTTTTTGTGCCCTCCCATTTCTCTTCTCCTTTGGAAATCTCAATACACTTATATTAGGCTACTTGAAGCTCTCTTTTGTAGTGTAAAAATGTTCTGCTAATTTTTCTTTTATTTTAAAATATTTATTTATTTATTCATTCATTCATTCTAGAGATGGGATCTTGCTCCCATCTCTAGGAGTGCAGTGGTGCAATCATAGCTCACTGTATCCTTGAACTTCTGGGCTCAAACTATCCTCCCACCTCAGCTTCCCAAGTAGCTAGGACTACAGATATGTGCCAACACACCAGATAATTTTTCTTATATTTTGTAGAGATGGGTTCTTGCTATGTTACCCAGCCTGGTCTTGAACTCCTGGCCTCATGTGATCCTCCTGCCTTTGCCTCCCAAAGTGCTGAGATTACAGGTGTGAGCCTCTGTGCCTGGCAATTTCTCCATTTTTTTCCCCTCTATAGTTTTCACTTTGGATAGTTTCTATTTCTACATTATTTTATTCATTAATTTTTTTCTTTTGCAATGTATTCCTGTAATTGACTCCATTCAGCGTATTTTTTCACATTAGACATTATACAAGTTCATACATGTTCAATCTTCAATCTTCTAATTTATTGAATGTATGGAAAACAATTATAATGTTTGAAATACACGTTTTTATGTCCTCTACTAATTCTATCATCTGAGTAATTTCTGGATGAGTTTCTATTGATTAGTTTTTCTTCTCATTATGGGTCATTGTTTCCCTATTTATATTCATATCTGGTAATTTTTTTAAGACTAGTCAAGTGCAATAGTGAGAAGGGGGAAAGAGCAGAACAAGGAGTTCAATCTGTAATTGACTGTGAACAATTAATTGAGATAACTCCCAGATTTTGGACCAATAAGACCTGATAATTTTTGATCATATTTGAGATATTATAATTTTACCGTATTGGGTAAAATTAATTATTTTTCTATCCCTGCGAATATTCTTCAACTTTCTTCTGGGATATGGTTAAATTACATGGAAATAATTTGATCCTTCTGAATCAAATTTTGTTAAGCAATACCAGAGTAACACTGACTCAGGTTAATTTTATCCCACTTCTGAGTCTAAACCTTTCTATGTGCTCTACCTTATATTGTATGGATTATGAAGTTTTCCAGTCTGAGTGACGAGAGAAAGAATGGTTTCCAGTCTCACACGAGGTCTGAGGATTCTAAGGTCTGAACTTTATGTTTTTTTCCTGGTCTTTTGTAGTTTCCTTACATGTGTGCACTGATCAGTACTTGGCTGAATACTCCAGGAGCACTCTCATTAAACTAATAGAGTGAGAACTCATTACCACTGGAATGGAACCCAGACATTCATGAGGAATCTGCCCCATGACCCAAACACTTTCCACTGGGCCCCACCTCCAACACTGCAGGTCGAATTTCTTTTCTTTTCTTTTTTTGGCAGCCGTAGGATTTATTAGAATGTTCCTTATTAATACAGGTGCTAGGGCTTGCCCATGGTGCTTTGATGTATAAAGCTCGGACACTCTGCCAATTCTTCTGGAGCAATGACACCAAAAACTTAAAGGCCAGGTGGATATTGTACACCAGCTCATCGTCTGTCATCTTCACATGCCCAACGACCACAGCCATAGACCCTTTTTTACCTGGAACTTGATTGTGGGCTTCACCTCATCAACTTCGGCCACCATGTTTTCGTTGTGTGTCAGCAAGGAAGGAAATCCGTCAGCCTCACTTAGGCCTGGGCCAAGGATTCATGGGATCTGCTTGGTAAGAGACTCTGAGGCCAAAAATGGCATCATACTTCTAGGCCAGCTTCTTATTTTTGGTGAGTTTCTTCAGTGCCTCGATGTCCATGTCGGGGATGTTCACAGCCTTGGCCTCGCCGCAGTGCTGCTGGTCCCAGGACACACACGGAGGACTTGGGGAGGGGGGTGGACTTAAGCCTGAAGGTGCCAGAGAAGCGTTTGTCCTTCTGAGGATCATAGTTCTCCAGGCTGATCTGCGGCTCCACGGTTTCCAAAACCTTCGGGCGCTTGTGCTGGTTCCGGTGCGGGACTTCCCGAACCGCCGCGTTCGGGGGTCGCGAGAGAGACTTGGCTGCTCCTGGCCTCTCGCACCCCGGTAACCGGAAGAGAGCTGGGCGTCGAATTTCAACTAGAGATTTGGAGAGGGGCAGACATCCAAATTATATCAATGGAATACCCTTCAGCCTTAAAAGTGATGGAAATCCTGTCATTTACAGCAACATGAATAAACTTGGGGAACATGATGCTAAGTGAAATAATCCAGGCACAGAAAGACAAATACTTCATGATCTCACTTATATGTGAATGCTAAAAGCTCGAACTCACAGAAGCAAAGAGTAGAACGGTGGTTGCCAGTGGCTGGGGGTGGATATGAGGACGGCAGGAATAAGATGTTAATCATAGGATACAAAATTCCAGTTAGATAGCATGAATAAGTTCTGGGCATTTATTGTAGAACATAATGACCATAATTAATAATAATGCATTACATAATTGAAAATTGCTAAAAGAATATATTTTGTGTTCTCACCCCCAAAATGTTAAGTATATGTTCATTAACTTGATTTAATCATTTCACAATATGTGTGTATGTGTATATATATATATATATCTCAAAACATCATGTACACCATAGATATATATATATAAGTTGTGCTTGCCAATTATACTTTAATAAAGTTAGGAAAAAATAAAATAAGAAATTATATATATATGCCATTATTTGATATATTTTGTCTGGTTTTTGGTTATTTCAGGTGGGATAGTATATCTTCACCTTGGCCAGAAGCAGACATCCCTTGTACCATTTATTTAACTGCTTATTTGCCCAACTAAGTATAAGGCCTCAGGGTTCCTCTGCTTTGTAAATCAGACTGCCCAAATTACCTTCAGCTCCAGCAATTCCTGCCCATCTTCCCTCCCACCACCTTATATCTGCTCATTCTTTCTTTGTGTTGTGTATTAATTGCCTTGCTAAAGAACCAGTGCTAATGAACTACTATATCTTGTATTCTAAACCATTGAATTTTTCATAAAATTTTAGGAAAATAATCCTTTTCCTGCTTATCATAGTAAAAATGCTCAGTATAAGGAGAATGTGTCAAGAAGAATTTGACAATCATCTGTAATTACACTATTCAGAGAGAAATACTGTAAATATTTTATTTTATCTCAGGATTTTTTTATATGTGCAGATGATCCTCGACTTACAATGGGGCTACATTTCAGTAAATGCATTTGAAAATGCATTTAATACACCTAATCTACTGAACATCATAGCTTACTTAGCCTGGTCTACCTTAAATGTACTCAGAATGCTTACATTAGCCTACAGTTGGGCGCAATAATCTACCACAAAGCCTATTTTCTAATAAAGCATTGACTATC
Source organism: Mirza zaza (assembly GCA_008750895.1). Lineage (NCBI taxonomy): Eukaryota > Metazoa > Chordata > Mammalia > Primates > Cheirogaleidae > Mirza > Mirza zaza. The sequence goes on from VSMD01052298.1 coordinate 7,549, forward strand.
TCATGTAATTTATTGAATACTGTATTGAAAGTGAAAAACAGAATGGTTACATAGATACTTGAAGTATGGTTTCTACTGAATGAGTATTGTTTTTATGCCATAGTAAAGTTGAAAAATTTTGAGTTGAACCATGGTAATTCGGGGATCATCTGTATCTATATTTTAATAAAATCATATAAATATGCAGTACTGCATCCTGCTTTTATCAGTCAACATTTTAGTAAACTTTTGCTAAATTATTGAAACTTCTTTGAAAAGCAATTTAAATGATTGCAGAGTATTTCATTTCGCCATAATCACAATTGAATCATTTCTAACATTATTTTATATATATATATAAAATACTATACAGAGTTTTTTGGTTTCTCTGATTATTTCTAGAATAAAATCTTAAAATGGAACTACTAGACTAAAAGGTATAAGCCCGTTTAAGGCTCTTAGCTAATATCATCACTTTTTTCCTCCAGTAATTTTATACCAATTTTTTACCACTACCAGTAGTGCATAAAAGCACTTATTTTATCATATTATTTTCATTGAATATCAAAATAGCAGGGGCTGCCTAGATTGAAGAAAGAAAAATTTATTCACAAGGAATTATTTAAATCATGTAAATTTCAGGTGCTATAGTTGATAGTACCTCCAAGACCTCTGGATGCAGTTGTGTAGTTTGTATAGAACACCTAAGGTGGCTAAGGGAGGCTTAAATCCAGTTCATGTTCTGCTTTCCAAATTGAATACCCATAGGGCTTTTTCTAATTGAAATGAACTATAAATGCCAGTGGTAGCCCTGATAGCTACCATTTATCCCTCTAATTACTATGTGTCTGACACTGTGCTAAGGGTTTTAAACATATCACATTTAATCCTCATAACAATCCTATGTGGAAAGTATTATCATTTTCATTTTAAAAATGAAAAAAACCCTTGAGGATTAGAGAATGTATGTAGCCTGATTTAAGTCATAGAATTTATATGTGTTGTAGTCTAAATTTAAATTAGATTTATCTGATTCCAAACAAACTATGTTATATTGTCAGTGACAGGTTTTTAGTTAAGTATTAGCTATTAAGTATTCCTCAAATATCTCCTGTTAGGTTTTGTAGCCAAGTAAATTGATCATGATTTCCTAGTCACTAAAAAAAATAATACAAAGTAACATGATTGTTTAAAAGCCTTTGTACTCTGATTTGGAATTAAAATTCTCTACTTTAATTAACCAATGTGTATTGTGAAAAATTGTTTGAGTAATAATGAGACGCAAATTTACGAAATTAGATAATCTTGGAAAAGCATATTCCCATTAATGCTTTCCACCTACTGCTATGTTTTGCGATGAGACCACTTATAGAATAGTGCATGCTCACACTTCTTACAGAAAATTATAGCCATGTTTAATTTCAGTAGAGAGCAATGGCAGAAAGTACTGTGGACACCATAGTGACCTGGTAGGAAAATGATTCATTTAATGTCTTGCTAAACTTTTCTCAATGATAGCCATACTGGATAATTACTGTAATCCTTCTTTTTTTTTTTGAGACAGAGTCTCACTTTGTTGCCCAGGCTAGAGTGAGTGCCGTGGCGTCAGCCTAGCTCACAGCAACCTCAAACTCCTGGGCTCAAGCAATCCTGCTGCCTCAGCCTCCCGAGTAGCTGGGACTACAGGCATGCACCATCATGCCCGGCTAATTTTTTCTATATGTATTAGTTGGCCAATTAATTTCTTTCTATTTATAGTAGAGACAGGGTCTCGCTCTTGCTCAGGCTGGTTTCGAACTCCTGACCTCGAGCAATCCACCTGCCTCAGCCTCCCAGAGTGCTAGGATTGCAGGTGAGAGCCACCGCGCCCAGCCATATTACTGTAATCTTTAATGAAACTAGTGACAACCAGAGTTATTCATTAAAAGGAGATAATTTGCCAGGGTATACCATACCTATCTTGTAATCTCCATTGGCTTTCTCTTGATGTAAGCCACTACTTGGAGGGAAGCAAGACCCACAGTGGAATATCATATTCTTTCATTTGTCATTTGTCTTTCATCAGCTCTATTCTACCCAGTAGAGTGTAACTCAGGAGTTCATGTTGCTTCTGCTTAAATGTTATATTCATTGATATTTGACCCTTGGGAAAGAGGTAGGTTATCCATAAATGCTGCCACATCTAACCAGCTCAGGTTATAAATATTCTCCCTGCTCTCCTCAACAATAATAATGCACACCTTTTTGGGGTTCCAAATAATTCTAAACTAATCATTTTGTGAAAGGTGCAAATCATTAACATTCTACTTGCTGATAAAAAGTTAAATATAGAGGAAATGCTTGTTATGGTTATGAAAGGAAAAATATGGTTATGCTGTTTGCCTTAATTAGTTTAAGAAAAGATGTTTGTAAATGTGTTTTTTTAATTTTAAAAATAATTTTTTTTAATTGATGAGATCTCACTCTATCACCCAGGCTGGAGTGCAGTGGCACTATCATAGCTCACTGTAACCATGAAGATCTGAGCTAAAGCGATCCTCCTGCCTTACCCTCTTGAGTTGCTAGGATTACAGGCGTGAGCCACTACATCCAGCTAAATGTGTTGATTTCTGTGTTTGGACTTCTCATGGATGTTATGTTTTGGATAAATAGGTCAATCACAAATCCAGTCAAGAGTACTGTCACCAAGATGGCAGAGGAGGAGATACCAGCTTTCATCTTTCCACACAAAAGCAAATATAGACAGATATTCACAAACCAAAATAGTCCAGGGAGGGCTCAAGGGACCATTAAAGAATCTGTAGGGAAACAGTGGAGCAAAAATACCCAGAGAATATTCGCATAAAAAGAATTACTGGTGACATCAGTTTACCTGAGGTGCCAGGAGATGGGTAGAAGCAAAGAAGAAAGGCAGAAGCTATTGGTATCAGCTATCTGGTGGGAGCCAGAGCAATTAGGCAAGAGAAAGAAATAAAAGACATCCAAATTGGAAAGGAAGAAGTGAGATTCTCTGTTTGCTAACAACATGATCTTATAGAGAAAAAAACCTTAAAGACTCCTCCAAAAAAAAGTTAGAACTAATGAACAAACTTAACAAAGTTGCAGTCACAAAATCAACATACAAAATCTGTAGTGTTTCTATACACTAACTGTGGACTATCCAAAAAAGAAAGGAAACAATCTAAGTTACAATAGCTGCAAAAAATTAAAATATTTAGGAATAAATTTAAGCAAGGAGGTGAAAATTTTTATGAAAACTATGAAACATTGATGAAAGAAATTAAGGCAAATAAATGGAAAGATAGTCTGATTTGTGGATTAGAAAAATTAATATAATTAAAATATTCATACTACCCAAAGTGATCTATAGATTCAATGTTATCCTCATCAAAATTTCAATGTCATTCTTTACAGAAAAGGAAAACATAACCTTAAAATTTGTATGGAACTATAAAAGACCCCAAACAGCCAAAGCAATCTTGAACAGATAGATTAAAGCTGTAGGCATCAAACTACCTGAGTTGAAAATCTAATGTAAATCTTTATTTAATTTTTTTTTTTTTTTTTTTTATAGAGACAGAGTTTTTTTCTTGCTCGGGCTGGTCTCGAACTCCTGAGCTTAAGCAATCCTCCCATCTTGGCCTTCCATAGTGCTAGGATTACAGGCAGGAGCCCCCACATCTGGCCCATACTATAAATCTTTAGTAACCAAAACAGCATAATGCTGGCATAAAAACAGACATGTAGACCAATGGAACAGAATAGAGAGCCCAGAAATAAATCCATGTATTCATGGTCCATTGATTTTTGACAAATGTGACAAGGACACGCCATGAGGAAAGGACAATCTCTTCAATAAGTGGTGTGGGGAAAACTGGATATCCACATGCAGAAGAATGAAAGCAGATGCTTATTTCAAACCATACACAAAAATTAACTCAAAATGGATTAAAGACTTAAATGTGAGACCAGAAAACTGTAAAACTACTAAAATCAAAAAAAAAAGAAAGAAAAGCTCTATGACATTAGTCTGGGCAAAGATTTTTTGGATATGATACCAAAAGCACAGGTAACAAAAACAAAAGTACACAAATGGGAACTAAAAACTTTCTGCACAGTAAAGGAAATAATCAGATTGAAAAGACAACCTAGGAAATTAGAGAATGTATTTGCAAACCATAAATTTGACAAGGCATTAATATCCAAAACATATAAAGACTTAAAACAATTCAATAATATGAAAAGAAATAACCCAATTAAGTCCGGGTCCAGTGGCTGATGCCTGTAATCCTAGCACTCTGGGAGGCCGAGGCAGGTGGATTGCTCAAGGTCAGGAGTTCAAGACCAGCCTCAGTAAGAGCAAGACACCATCTTTACTAAAAATAAAAAGAAATTTATTTCTAAAAAGAAATTAACTCAAAATATATAGAAAAAATTAGTTGGGCATGGTGGCTCATGCCTGTAGTCCCAGCTATTCGGGAGGCTGAGGCAGGAGGATTGCTTAAGCCCAAGAGTTTGAGGTTGCTGTGAGCTAGGCTAATGCCACGGCACTCTAGCCAGGGCAACATAGCGAGACTCTATCTCCAAAAAAAAAAAGAAAGAAAGAAAGAACCCAATTAAGATTGGTCAAGGAACCTGAATAAATATTTCTCAAAAGAAGACATACAAGTGACCAACAGGTAAATGAAAAATGCCTAACCTCACTAATCATCAGGGAAATTCAGATCAAAACCACAATGAAATATCACATCATAGCTGTTAGAAAGGCTATTATCAAAAAGATGAAAGAAAACAAGTATTGGAGAAAAAAAATGGAGAAAAGAGAACACTTATATATTGTTGGTAGAAATGTAAATTAGTATAGCCATTATGCAAAGTGGTATGGAGTTTCCTCAAAAAAATAAAATTAGAACTATCATCTGATTCAGCAATCCCATTATTAGACATATATCCAAAGAAATTCAAATCTGTATGTCATACAGATATCTGTACTCCCATGTTCATTGCAGCACTATCCACAATAGCCAAGATATGCAATCAACTTAAGTGTCTATTGATGGAGGGATGGATAAAAAAATGTGGTGCATATACAAAATAAAATGCTGTTTGACTTTTAAAAGAAAGGAACTCATAGAAACAGGAGTAAAATGGTGATTATGAGAGGTTGGGAGGATTGGGGAGATATTAGTTAAAGAACACAAAATTTCATTTAGAAGGAATATTTTAAGAGATCTATCATACATCATGACGGCTACAGTTAATAATATATTGTATATTTGAAAATTGCTAAGGGAGATTGTAAGTGTTCTCACCACAAAAAATAAGTACGTGAAACAATGCATGTGTTAAATAGCTTGACATATCCATTCCACAATGTATGCATATAGCAAATCATGTTGTACACCATAACTTTATACAATTTTTACTTATTAATTTAAAACTTAATTAATTAAAAAATCCAGTCAATGGTATGTGTTGATCCCTGGTGGAAGGTAGAATTTGGATGTAGTATAAACTTAGCATCTTTTTCTCGTATGGTGTATGTCTTGAAATAATAGATTGATTTAGTTAACAATTTGGGGCTTCCAGTTTAGAGTAAAGGAAAGTTATCTTGAAAGTTCTAGGTTAAAGGACATTCATCCTTTGGCTATCATGTAGTTAGAAGTTACACTTTCTTTGATTTACATTCTAGGCTAATTATTTATAAAATTAAGCAAAATTTGGGAATCTTAGGAAAGGATTATTCTTATCAGTTGGCATACCTTGATAACATTTCTGACATTTTAAGGCTATTATTCCTTGACGTTACGATATCTTGTGGGGTTTTATTTTAATATTTAGTTTAAAGAATAAGATGAAGAGGCTCTAATAAAGATCAGGAATGCATCTACCTGAAAGACAAATACAGTGATGGCTCTTTACATATAACCTTAAATCAGGAACAATATAACATCTAACGTTAAAATAATTTAAATCATACGTGCATAAGGTTTGCATCTTGATGTGCCTGAAACATATTCCACGTTACCTTGGCTTTCATGTTCTTTAATTTTTCTATTAGATTAGAAATTATTCATTTGGGAGCACTAAAGAAATTCTAACTTAAACTGCCTCATATCTTTTAATCAGAATTTTCCCAAAGCAAAAAAGTAAAAATACAAAAGTTGCTGTGTTTCATTAGTTTCATTCTTTTGAATGTTGCTACGCTGAGAGCTCTGTGTGAAATTATTAGAAGACAAGTTTTCAAATGGTTGTAAAAGAAGATGCATATATGGGGACTCACTCAAAGGGCATTATTTAAAAAAGAAATTTTCCAGCCACCCAGATCTCAGGGTAGCTATGCCCATTCAAGGATAGAGGATCTGCCATCTGTGTGATTATTTTTACGTCTGAACTTTTTTCATACACCAGAGAGACTCAAAACTTTCAGGGTCATTTGCCCAGCATGTAGTAGAATGTCCTGTGCAATACATTCCAATTAATATGGCCATGTTCAATGGTCCTGTACCACCAATGATGTATAACTGCTTTCCACTTGGCTTTATATGGCACTTCTTTGTTGCAGCTGCAACCAGGTCTATCGCCCCTTTGATAAAAATTTCAGTTACCCCAGGGAGAAGCTTTCAAGTTTATTAAGCATTGATGTCTGCACATTTGTTCTTCTTTGGAAAAGCAGATCAAAAGCGTGCTTTCTAAGGAAGTAATCTGATAAATTAGGATAGCACTTGGGGACTTTGGCAATAATGTTTTTCTGCAATTGAAACCGAAGAACCTATGTCAACTGACTAGACTATTATGAACTTCTTAGTATTTAACAAAAGTTTCTATCTTTTATTTTTTTGAAAGTAAATAGGGCTCCTTGATTCTATTTAACCAGTTCTTTAGCATGCTGTGTCATTTTGGTTGTGGTTAGGAAAACTTCAGTCTGGGTTTAGAGATATTAATAGAAAATGGACAATCAAGGAAGAAAGCAATTAGATGATCAAATTGTGGTATAGAGAAAAGCTCATAGTATTCACTCCCATCTCGGGCATCAGCTTATATAAAAACTTGAGCAAGCCACTTAATTTTTCCAGGCCACAATTTCCTCATCTTTGAAAAGGGAGGATTGGCTAGGTGATGTGGAAGACTTCTGCTGAATCTGAAATCCTCTTATTCTACATCTTAGACAGAATGTGACCAGACACTGACAATATCTTATATTTGCATATAGCCATTTTTACTTTGCATCTCTGGCCTGCTTCAATTCCAGGTTTATTAAGTAGTTTGGCAATGGAATAATATAGTGCTGTTTTGTCTTTGGGTTGGAATGAGATTTTGGAGACTAGACAGAGTCCTGTTTCTCCCAGGGTCCCAAGCTACTAGAATTTCAGAAAAAGAACCAGATTCCTTTTGAGAAAATTATCCCTTCTCTCCCCTCCCCCCATACACATAAAATAAATTCAGATTTGTCTGCAGCTGATGGGACACATTTTGCATTCTGCGTTTGTCTGAATCTGAGGGCTGCCCCTGTTATTAGCACTTTCGAGGGTTTAGACTGAGAACTTTGAATTCCAATTGGTGGGATTTATAATTTTTAAAATTGTTTTATATTTTATTTTATTTTTGAGACAGGGTCTTGCTCCATCACCCAGGCTATAGTGCAGTGGCATCTTCATAGCTCACTGCAAACTCAAACTCCTGAGTTCAGGAGATCCTTCTGCCTCAGCCTCCCGAGTACCTGGGACTACAGGCATGCACCACCATGCCTGGCTAATTTTTTCTATTTTGGGGAGTCTTGCTCTTGCTCAGGTTGGTCTTGAAGTTCTGGCCTTAAGCAATCCTATCTCCTTGGCCTCCCAAAGTGCTAGGATTACAAGCATGAGCCACTCCACCCATTCCTAATTTGTGGGATTTAGATCCTTGGATGGGGTACCTGAATGAAAATGCACACAATTTATTGCCTGTAGACTGAATATAATTCCTTGTAGTGTTTTGTCAATGGATATTTAAAATGTAAACACTACATGTAGAGATCCTCAAAATGTTTTAGTCTTAAAAAGTTGGAAACTATTTTGTAGACCAATTCTTTCTAGTTTTTTTTTAAAGTGATAGAGTCTCACTATGTCACCCAGACTGAAGTTTAGGCTACAACCGTAGCTCACTACAGCCTCATACTCCTGGGCTCAAGCAATCCTCCTGCCTCAGCCTCATGAGTAGCTGGGATTACTGGCATGAACCATGTGCCTGACCAATTCTTTTTATCTTTTTTTTTCTTTTTAAATTTTAAGTTCTGATAATTGGGAGTCAAGTTGGGATAATGTTCTCCTTTTCCTCCTCTTCCTCCTCCTCCCTCTTCTTCTTCTTATTCATTACTTTTATATTTTTGTTTGTTTGTTTGTTTGTTTTTTGGATATGGGAGTCTCACTATTTTTCCCAGGCTGCAATCCTCCTGAGTCAGCCTCCCAAGAAGCTGAGACTATGGGCATAGCCACTGCACTTGGCTGGGACCATGTTTCTTCATGATCTTAATAAGGTTAAATACTACAAATACAGGGATGATAGTATTAGAAGCTTTTTCTTGGGAGAAAGGTATTTAGGAGCCAAGTTTCTAATCTCAGGTCTTCAGCAATTTATTTCTGATGTTGGGCTATTCACTTATGCTCTCTTTCCCTGTTTTCTTTCTTTCTTTCTTTCTTTCTTTCTTTCTTTCTTTCTTTCTTTCTTTCTTTCTTTCTTTCTTTCTTTCTCTCTCTCTCTCTCTCTCTCTCTCTTTCTTTCTTTCTCTCTCTCTTTATTTCTCTCTTTCTTTCTTTTTTTTTTTTTTGACAGAGTCTCACTCTGTTTCCCAGGCTAGAGTGAGTGCCCTGGCGTCAGCCTAGTTCACAGCATCCTCAAACTCCTGGGCTTAAGCAATCCTTCTGCCTCAGCCTCCCAGGTAGCTGGGACTACAGGCATGTGCCATCATGCCTGGCTAATTTTTTCTATATATTTTTAGTTGGCCAATTAATTTCTTTCCATTTTTTTAGTAGAGATGGGTTCTTGCTCTTGCTCATGCTGGTCTCGAACTCCTGAGCTCAAACGATCCTCCTATCTTAGCCTCTCAGAGTGCTAGGATTATAGGCGTGAGCCACCATGCCCAGCCTGTTTTCTTATCTTTTATAGTATACCAAACCCCTATAAATGCTAGTTTCTTAAAGGTTAATTGCAATGTAGAATTTGAAATCATATAAATAAATTTTGTATACTTGGTTGTGTTAAAATCCACTGATCTATCTTGAGCTTAGAATGAATCTTCTACTCACCCAACATCATTCAATGACCATTGGGAACATATTGGCTCACTGACTTATTCATATTTTCTGAATGTTGATCCATTTGATTATTCAATATAAAAAATTATTATTTTTTACTTCCCCTAGGTTTCAAGAGCATATATAAAAATTAGTTTGTTAATATCACCACTGATATCATAAGAAAAGCCTGTAAGTGTTGAGAAGCTAAAAAATTCATAGTGACAGATTTAAGATTTCCAAAATTTTAATTTTCTCTTGAAGGCCTGGATTTTATTTTATTTTATTTTACTGTTCATTTATTTATTTTGAGATAGGGTCTTGCTCTGTTGCCTGGACTAGAGTCCAATGGTGTCATCACAGCTCACTGCAACCTCAAACTCCTGGATTCAAGTAATCCTCCTGCCCCAGCCTTCCAAGTAGCTGAGACCACAGGTGTGTCCCACCACACCTGTCTAATTTTTATATTTTTTGTAGAGATGGAGTCTCACTATGTTGCTCAGCCTGGTCTCAAACTCCTGAGCTCAAAAAAAAAACAAAAAAAAAAAACTCCTGAGCTCAAGCAATCCTTCTCCCTCGGTCTCCCAAAGTGCTAAGATTACAGGTGTGAGCTACCATGGCCGGCCAAGACTCAAATTTTATCATGGGCAATAAATACCATCTGTTTATTACCTTGAAGTTATAGGTTTGCTTTATCCATAAAAAAAAAAAGTCTGCCAAATACCGAATCTGAAAATTCATCATTTGTCAGTCTTTTTTTTAAAGTAAAAATGATGTTTCATGAAAACATAAGCTGGCTCTGCTTCTAACTCAATTGCGTAAGTTTTTTTTTTTTTCCCCAGAAACAACCATCACATCTCAATATGCAGTAGACATGCTTCATGTGCACTTCCCATTTTGTCATATAGAATATTAATAAGACATGTACTCAAGGGTCTAGATTTAATACATTAATCATTTTATTGCTTTATAAAATATATTCTTAAAAGAAACTGGCATTTTATTTTTACTGTGAGTGCATGGTGGTGAAGAATGTGACAACTGCCTGTGTAGCTGGGTATCACTGCCTTAATTTGTTTTACGGAACCCACCATTGCCTTAGCACCACTGGTAATTATTAAACATAATGAAGAAAAAAATAACATATTATTTTTATTATAAAAATAGTTTTAGCCTTGCAGACTTCTTGAGAGGGTTTTGGAGATCCTAGGAGTATGTGGATTGCATTTTGAAAACCTCTGGACTAGAGTTCATTACTATAGTCTTGACTTTTCCCATTCTGTTGTCAGAAGAAAGGGCCAGCTTCTCACTGCTCCATTTCCCATGAAGTTGCTTCATCAAAAGTAAGAAATTATTGACACTGAGAACTACTCATTAGAAGGAGGGACCCACTTTTTAATGACTAGATTGCCCTGTCATGCTGACTGAGACAGAATTTAATAGCATTACCTGACTGAACTAATGTAGTCAGTACCTGGTGAGCAGTACATAGGTGCTTTCTTCTCACTATACTTGTCTTTTTTTCCAAGGTGAGATAATAATAAACAGACCTTTAATAAATTCTTGGTACAGGAGCAAGACCAGGATTTGGATTTGATCTGAAGCCGAAGCGCGTGTACTTGGCCACTACCTTATAACCATCTCTGTAAAGTCAGTGATTCTGGAAGACAAATATATTTAAGGAGCAGCAGATTAGGCTGCTGGTAGTAGAAACAGACTCCATAGACAGCCTTGGAACAGTTTAGTACTAACATAAACTCAAAAGATTTGGGATGGAACTGGAAGAATTTTAGCAAATGCAGCAAATAGAATTTTTTAACCATATATAATGTACAACATGGCCTGGTGGTTAAAAGAGCAAGCTTTGAATGCAAACTGTTCAAAGCCCAAAACTATAATTTACCAGATTTGGGGCAAGTTACTTAGCCTCTCTATGCTTCAGTGTGCTCATTTGTAAGATGAAATGATGAGGGATGATTATGATAATAATGCTACCTACAGAGGTTTCAATAAGTAGTGAATGGCCTCATAGGTAGGAAAGCACATGGTAAGCATTAGTTAATCTCAGCTATTATAGTTATTTACAGTGCTGGGCACATGATAACCATGCAGTACAAATTGGCAAAAAAATTTTTTTTTTGAGAGATTGTCTTGCTCTGTCTCTGGGCTAGAGTGCAGTGGCATCATCATAGCTCATTGCAACCTCAAACTCCTGGCCTCAACCAATCCTCCTGAGTAGCTGGGACCATATGCACGTGCCACCACGCCTGGCTAATTTTTCTTTTTTTTGTAGAGATGAGGTCTTGCTTAGGCTAATCTTAAACTCCTGGCCTCAAGCAATCTTCCTGCCCCAGCCTCCCAAAGTGCTAGGATTACAGAAGTGTGCCATGGGCCAAAATTGGCAATTATTATTTAACACACTGCCTCTTGCTTCTGATTATTGGTACAAATACAAGCTTCATTTGTTTTTCATTTATTTGCTCTGCAACGATTTACTGAACACCCACTAAGTAAGAATCATAGTTCTAGGTGATGAACCTGGTCTGGTCCTATAGTTGGCAGCTCCAATATAGCTATTATTTCCATTTTACCGTAGATGCTAGAGAAGTGGTATGAGCATTTTTCACAGGCTTCTTCATATCATGCAATTCATGTCAAGTGTACCCCACATTTTCCTCTGTTCATTTTTTGTGGGGGATTACAGACAGGCTGCTAATAATTGCATCTTGATCTTCAGGCCAACATATTAAGTCAAGCAAACATAAATGGGAATGTAACTGTCTCCCATTTTCTGGTATTGTCATAGAAATTTAAGCACTTTACATGATATATAGCTCTTTTATAAAAGTTTTTTAAACATAAACTAATATTACACTGATGATTACAAATATATTTCTTGAGAAGATCTCTAATCCGTTTTCCACCACGTATGATGCACTTGGTACTTGAAAGTTCCTTAAGAACTGCACATATGCAGATGAAAATGGAGTTCCTGAGAATGTGAAGATTCTCCATACAAATCCAAGAATATAAATGCTAACAATTTGTTCACTGAGACTGAAAATAAGATTTGAAAAATTAAAGGAGATAATCTTTGAGTGGAAGAAAAAGCTAATCATTTTTCTTTGACAGCTTTTAAGCTTCATTTTTCCTGAAAGTTTAAATTCTTCCTAATCTTAGCAAATACTACAACACATAAAAATCATAGTACAGGTGTACAGAAAATGTGTCTTTAAGGTTTTATCTTTGACAGATTTGAAAATTGAATCATGTTTTAAATGTATTGGGAGAACTCCCCATATCAAATAATCCTGAGATGAATCATTTTAGTAAGGAATTCTATTGTTAACCACAGAAAAATCTTCTCAAAATGACATTTTGAGTGTCTAAATTTGTGTATTTCATGCAATTTAAGGCAAGATATGTTATATTAATAGTAGAAACTATTGTAAAAGCATTTCATTTTTATTTATCAAGTTAGAGTTGCACCATAAGTCATTCTGTTGTAAAGTATCCTAAAGGAAATAAAACTATAATGTGAGTCATGAGCTGCTTTAGCTGCCAGTGCTAGAATTAATTTTAGTGTGAATTTTCCCTGACCTCAGCACCATTCAATACTGCTGGTCACTATCTCCTTCTTGAATGTGCTCTTCTTTTGGCTTGTATAGACACTTGTCTCAATTGTTTCCTTCTTACCTCTGGCTGTTGCTTCCTCAGAGTTGGTTTTTGTTTGTTTGTTTGTTTTGTTTTTCCTGTCTTCTCCTTCTCTACCTTTAAGTATCTCTACCTCTAGATATTAGAGCTCTTTAGGTCATAGTTCTGGGGCTGTACTGTTTTTAGATAGCAGACTACATGGATCCAAATCCTGGTTTCAGTGCTTAGACTCATGATAGGCAAGATTTAAACTCTGTGTGCCTCAGTTCCTAATATATAGAAAGGAGATAATAATGATAGTACCTACTTCATGGAGTTATTGTGAAGATTAAGTACATACATTTAAGGAATTTAGAATAGTGCCTGATACATAACAGGTACTCAGCATTTTTAATTGTTTTTATTCTGTAATACTAATATATTCTTTCCTTAAGTATTGCAACAATTCCTATCCATAAGCTGATAAATCCTAACTTTATATCTCTATTTAAGATCTCTCTTCTGATATTCAGACTTTATATCTAACTATTAGCATTTTCACTCGGATGTCTCTCAGAGACTTCAGTTTGTATTCAGAACTGAAAATTAAATTATTGATTCCCTCCCTTCTAGGTCTCTTCCCCTCAAAACTAGATCCTCCTAAAAACTTTGCAATGTTAACAAATGGCATCTCTTCCTCCCTAGTGCAAATAGAAAGAGAACAGTCATTTAAAAAAATTTTTAACTTTAAAAGTTTTTAAATAATTATTTTGGGTACATAGTATTATATATTTATAGGTTACATGTGATAGTTTGATACATAAGTGTAATACATAGTTTTATACATATGTGTAATAATCAAATCACAGTAATCATCACCTCAAGCACTTATCGTTTCCTTGTGTTATGAACATTCGAATTCTACTCTTTTAGTTATTTTGAAGTATACCCTAACTTATTGTGGACCATAGTCAATTTGTTGTGCTATAAAATATTATTCATTGCATCTAACTATCTAACTATATTTTTGCACACTTTAACCATCCCCATTTTCCTGTCTCCCTGCTATCCTTCCTTGCCTCTGGTAACCATCATTCTACTCTCTGAATCCATGAGGGCAATTGTTTTAATATTTCGCTCCCACATATGAGTCAGAATGTGTGAGATTTGTCTTTCTGTTTTTGGCTTATTTCACTCAACATAATGTTTTCTAGTTCCATCCATGTTGTTGCAAATGACAAGATTTCATTCTTTTTTATGATTGAGTAGTATTCCATTGTGTATATATACCACATTTTCTTTATCCATTCATCTATTGATGAATACTTAGGTTGATTCCAAATCTTGGCTATTGTTAACAGTACTGCAATAAACATTGGTTGCCTGTGCTTTGGGGCTATTACTCAAGAAATCATTTCCCAGAACAATGTCCTGGAGCATTTTCCCAATGTTTTCTTTTAGTAGTTTCATAGTTTCAGGTCTTAGATTTAAATCTTCAATTCATTTTGATTTGATTTGATTTTTGTAAATAGCGAGGGTCAGGTAGTTTCACTCTTCTGCATATAGTTATCCGGTTTTCCCAGCACCATTTGAGGAGACTATCTTTTCCCAACATATGTTCTTGGCACTTTTGTTGAAAAAGAGTTCACTACAGATGATTGGATTTATTACTGGGTTCTCTGTTCTCTTCCATTGGTCCATGCGTCTGTTTATATGACAGTACCATGCTGTTTTGGTTGCTGTAATATAATTTAAAGTCAGGTAATGTGATTCCTCCAGTTTTGTTCTTTTTGCTTCAGATGGCTTTGGCTATTCTGAGTCTTTTGTTGTTCCATACAAATGATAGGGTTATATTTTATAGTCTGGCGAAAAATGTCATTGGTGTTTTGATGGGGATTGCATTGAATCTGTATATTGCTTTGGGTAGTATGGACATTTTAACAATATTGATTCTTCTAATCCATGAGCATGGAATACATTTCCATTGTTTTGTGCACTATTATATTTCTTTCATCAGTGTTTGATAGCTTTCATTGTAGAGATCTTTCATTTTTTCAGTTAACTTTATTCCTAGGTATTTTATTTTATTTGTAGCTGTCATAAATGGGATTACTTTCTTGATTTCTTTTTCAGAATGTTTATTGTTGGCATAGAATATGCTGCTGATTTTTGTATGTTGATTTTGTATCCTGCAACTTTACTGAAATTATCTATCAGTTCTAATAGTTTTATGGTTGAGTTTTTAGGTTTCTCTAGATATAAGATAATGTATATCATCTGCCAACAATGATAATTTGACTTCTTCCTTTCCAATTTGGATGCCTTTTATTTCTTTCTCTTATCTAATTGCTCTAGCTAGAACTTCTATTAATATTTTGAATAACATTAGTGAAAGTGGACATCCTTGCCTTTTTCCAGATCTTAGAAGAAAGGTTTTCTGTTTTTCCTTGCTCAATATGATATCTGCTGTGGGTCTGTCTTATAAGGCTTTTATCATGTTGAGGTATGTTCCCCCCATACCCAGTTTGTTGAGAGTGTTTATCATGAAGGATGCTGAATTTTATCAAAGGCTTTTCAGCATCAAATAAAATGATCATATAGCTTTCATCTTTCATCCTGTTTATATGATGTATCACATTGATTGGATATTTGTATATTGAAACATCCTTGCATCCCTGGGATGAATCCTATTTGGTCATGATGAATACTCCTTTCAACGTGTTGTTGAATTTGATTTGCTAATATTTTGTTGAGGATTTTTGGATCTATGTTCATCAGAGATATTGGCCTATAGTTTTCTTTTTTTGCTGTATCTTTGTCTGGTTTGGGTATCAGTATTATACTGGCCTTGTAGAATGGGTTAGGGAGTATTCCTTCCTCCTTGATTTTTTGGAATAATTTGAGTATGATCTGTATTAGTTATTTGAATGTTTGGAAGAATTTAGCAATGAAGCCAACAAGTCCTGGGCTTTTTTCTATGCCGGGGGGCCTTTTCATTAGTGCTTCTCTCTTGTTATTTGTTATTGCTCTATTCAGATTTTGGAATTCTTCCTGGTTCAATCTGGGTAGATTGTATATCTTTAGGAATTTATCCTTTTTTTTTTTCTAGGTTTTCCAATTAATTGGCATATATTTGCTTATGGTAGTCTCTAATGATCCTTTGGATTTCTGTAGTATCAGTTGTAATGTCTACTTTTTCATCACTGATTTTATATATTTGGGTCTTGTCTCTTTTTTTGTTAGTCTGGTTTGTCAATTTTGCTTGTCTTTTCAAAAAACAAACGGTTTGTTTGTTGATGTTTTGTATTTTTTGTTTCAATTTCATTTATTTCTTCTCTGTTCTTTATTATTTCTTTTCTTCTACTAATTTTGGATATGGTTTGCTCTTGTTTTTCTAGTTTTTAAAGATACATCATTAGGTTATTTGAAGTTATTTTTACTTTTTTGATGTAGGCACTTATTGCTATAAACTTTCTTCTTAGTACTTACTGCTTTTGCTGTATTCCATAGATTTTGGTATATTGTGTTTTCATTTTCATTTGTTTCAAGACATTTTAAAAGTTTCTTCTTAATCTCGTCATTGACTCACTGGTCATTTAGGAGCATAATGTTTAATTTCCATGTGTTTGTATATTTTCTAATATTCCTCTTGTTGTTGATTTCTACTTTTATTTCATTGTGGTCAGAGAAAATACTTGATATGATTTGAATTTAAAAAAAATTTTTAAGACTTGTTTTTTGGCCTAACATATGGTTAGGCCAAAATTCCCTTATTTGTTTGTTTCTCAAAGATCAACAAAGATTTGTTTGTTTCTCAAAGTTTGATCTCAAAGATCAACATATAGTTGATCTTTGAGAAAGATCCATGAGCTGAAAAGAATAATGTGTATTGTGCAGATATTGGAGGAAACTTTCTATAAATATCTATTAGGTCCCTTTAGTTTGTAGCACAGGTTAAGTCCAATGTTTCTTTGTTGATTTTCTGTCTGGATAATCTGTTCAAAGCTGAGTGTGGTATTGAGGTCTCTAATGATTACTATATTGGAGCCTGTCTTTCTCTCTCTCTCTCTTTAGCTCTGATAGTACTTGCTTTATATATGTGGGTGCTCCAGTGTTGGGTGCATATATATTTAGAATTGCTATATTTTCTTGCTAAATTGACCCCTTTGTCATTATATAATGACCTTGTTTGTCACTTTTTTATAGCTTTTGTCTTGAAATCTATTTTATCTGATAGAAGTATAACTACTTCTGTTTTTGTTTGTTTGGTTGGTTTCTATTTGTCTGGATTATCTTTTCCATCCCTTTATGTTCAGTCTATGTGTGTGGTTTCTTGTAGGCAACATATAGTTGGGTCTTTTTTTTTTTCCAATCTATTCAGCCTCTCTGTGTCTTTTGATGGGAAAGTTCAGTCCATTTATATTCAATGTTATTATTGATAGACGAGGATTTACTACTTCCATTTTGTTATTTGATTTCTGGTTGTTTTCTGGTCCTCTCTTTATTCCTTCCTTCCTGTCTTCTCTTATGTAAAAGTCATTTTCTATGGTAGTATGTTTTAATTTCTTGCTTTTTATTTTTTGTGTATCCATTGCATGTTTTTTTTTTCTTTTTCAAGGTCAAAGTCATTGAATGCATGTTTTTTGATTTGAGGTTACCATGAGGCTTGCAAAAAACATTTTATAAATAATTATTTTAAACAGACGACACCTTAACTATGCTTACAAACAAACAAATAAGGGAAATTGAATAACAATTGTACCTTTAACTCCATACCCCACCCTCTGCTTTTTAACTTTTTGTTGTTTCCATTTATATTTTTATACTATCTCTTGAAAATTTGTTTTAGTTATTATATTTGATAGGTTTGTGTTTTAATCTTCCTTCTCAAGATATAAATGGTTTATGTACTGCAATTATAGTGATGGAGTATTCCGTATTTGTGTATTACTGTTACCTATGAGTTTTATGACTTCAGATGATTTCTTATTTTTTGTTGCTATCCTTTTCTTTCAGATTGAAGAATTCCCTTTAGAATTTCTTGTAAGGCAGAGCTGGTATTGATGCAAAACCTCAGCTTTTGTTTGGGAAGCTTTTACTTCTCCTTCATGTTGAAGGATATTTTTGTAGAATGTAATAATCTCAGGTTAAGGTCCCCCCTCCCCACCACTTTGAATATGTCATGCCTGTGGTCCCCAACCTCAAGGCTACAGACTGGTACCAGTCTGTGGCCTGTTAGGAACCTGGCCACACAGCAGGAAGTCAGTGGCAGGTGAGCAAGTGCACCTTCATCTGTATTTACAGCTGCTCCCCATTGCTCACATCACTGCCTGAGCTCCATCTTTATCAGATCAGTGGTAGTATTATATTCTGTAGGACTATGAACCCTACTGTAAAATCTAATGCCTGAAGATGTGAGGTGGAGCTGAGGCAGAGATGCTAGTGCTGAGGCATGGCTACAAATATAGATTACTATTAGCAGAGAGGTTTGACTACACACAGACCATAATAAATCAATTGCTTGCAGACTCATATCAAAACCCTGTTAGTCAGTGGCAAGTAACAATTAAGGTGCATCTGGTAGCAGGCTTTATAATGACAAGTGAGCATCTTACTTCAATTGTAAAGCTGCATCTGGTGGTAGGCTTTATAGTGGCAAGCGAGTTGATGCACTTCAATTGTACAACTGAATCTGGTGGCAGACTTTAAGTCAGAATCTGACACTTATTTTATTCTGTGGGTGTCCCACCCATTATTTTATTTTCCACTTCCATCCGCACCTCTTTCTCACACTGCACACTTTTCTTTGTAACAGTTTTGGTAAGCCCACAAGCTAATACTAGCAAAAATGAGTAAAAAACAAAAGTTGCTGGAGAGTTTCTTTGAAAAGGGGGAAAGACCCAATGATGAGACAGCTGAAGACTCTAAGGCTGCCAACAAAATGAAAGTTGCATTTAAAAGAAAATACCAAGACTTCCACTAAATTATGGGTTCATTGCAACAGGTGATTCACATTCTCCAAGCCCACTTGTATAATATGTGATGATCAGCTATCCAATGAAGACATGAAACCTTCAAAACTGCTTTGCCACGTGGAGACCAAGCACCCTGCATTAAAAGATAAGCCTTTAAGGCCGGGCGCAGTGGCTCATGCCTGTAATCCTAGTACTCTTGGAGGCTGAGGTGGGTGGATGGCTCAAGGTCAGGAGTTCAAAACCAGCCTGAGCAAGAGCAAAACCACGTCTCTACTAAAAATAGAAAGAAATTAGCTGCACAACTGAAAGTATATAGAAAAAATTAGCTGGGCATGGTGGTGCATGCCTGTAGTCCCAGCTACTCGGGAGGCTGAGGCAGGAGGATTGCTTGAGCCCAGGAGTTTGAGGTTGCTGTGAGCTAGGCTGACGCTATGACACTCTAGCCTGGGCAACACAGTGAGACTCTGTCTCAAAAAAAAAGATAAGCCTTTGGAGTTTTTCAAAAGAAAAAATGTGAACATGAAGAACAGAAGCAATTATTAAAGGCCACCACCATTTCATCAAGTGGGTCTACACTGAGCACATAATTCTTAGTGGCTAACCACATTGCTAAAGCTAAGAAGCCTTTTGGTACTGGTGAAGAGTTGATCCTGCCTGCTGCTAAGGATATTTGCCATGAAATTTCAGGAGAGGATGTGGTTCAAAAGGTGCCACGGTTCAAAATGTTCCTCTTTCATCTAGTGCCATACTAGATGAATTGATGAACTATCAGAGGATATTAAGGCACAATTTTTAGAGACAATTAATGAGTCACTATGGTATGCAATCCAGGTTGATGAGTCTACCAATGTTAACACCATGGCAACAATACTTGTTTTTGTGAGATATATTTCTCAGGAGGATGTGCATGTGGATATGCTATGTGAACTTTTGTTACCAACCAACACCATAGCTTCAGAATGCAAGTCTTTGAATGGTTACATATCAGGAAAACTGAATTGGACGTTTTGTGTTGTTATATGCACTGAAGCACCTGCCAAGCCTAGATGGCTTTCTGGTTTCACTACGTGGCTATAGGAGGTCACTTCTGAATGTGAGTCTACACAATGTGTCACCCATAGAGGAATGCTGGCTAGCCAAAAAATGTCACCTGAAGTAAACAACATTTTGCAGCATGTAATTAAAATTATCAACCACATTAAAGTACATGCCCTTAACTCACATCTGTTTGTGTAGCTCTGTGAGTAGATGGACACAGAGCACATGTCTTCTTTTATACAGACGTGAGATGGCTTTCTAAAGTTAGATCACTGGCCAGAGTTTTTGAGTTATGAGAGCCACACCAGAGATTTCTTTTAGAAAAACAATCACCACTGGCAGCACATTTCAGTGACACAGAATGGGATGTAAAACTTGCTTACTTGTGTGACATATTCAACCTGCTCAACAAACTCAATCTGTCACTTCAGGGGAAAATGACAACTGTGTTCAGGTCAGCAAATAAAGTGACTGATTCAAGCCAAACTGGAATTATGGGGGTGATGAGTGAACATTGGGATTTTTGACATGTTTCAAACATTAGCAGAGATTTTGAAAGAGACTGAACCAGAGCCTCCTTTCTCCCAGATGGTGCATGATCACCTATTTCAGCTTTCAAAAGCAAAAAAGACCCCTGAACTGGAAAGGAATATATCCATGACCCATCTGTGAATAATCCAGGTAAATTGACTTAGTTCATGCTAGAAGAGGATCAATTGCTTGAAATCACAAATGATAGTAGCTTTAAATGTATGCTAGAGACAACTTCAAATGTCCATATGTTCTGGGTTGAAGTCAAGGCAGAATATCCTATGATTGCCACAAAAGCAGTCAAAAACCCGCTTCCATTTCCAACATCCTATCTTTGTGAAGCAGAGTTTTCTGTAGTAACAGCATCCAAAATGAGATTACAGAGTAAACTAGACATAAGCAACACACTTTAGGTGTCACTGTCTCCTATTACCCCCAGAAAGGACCGTCTAGTTGTAGGAATACAAGCTCAAGGTTCTCACTGATTCTGTATTATGATGAGTTGTATGATTATTTCATTATGCATTAAAATGTAATAATAATAGAAATAAAGTGCACAATAAATGTAATGCATTTGAATCATCCTGAAACCATACCCCCAATCCTGGTCTGTGGAAAAGTTATCTTCCATGAGACTGGTCCCTGGTGCCAAAAAGGCTAGGGACTGCTGTGTCATGCCACTCTCTCCTGATCTGTAAGGTTTGCACTGAGGAGTCTCCTGCCAGATGTATTAGAGCCCCTTTATATGTTATTTTTTTTTCTTTCTTTCCTTAGTACCTTTTCTTTATCCATGGCCTTTGGGAGTTTGATTATTAAATACCTTGAGGTAGTCTTATTTGGATTAAATCTGCTTGGTGTTCTATGACATTCTTGTACTTGAATATTGATATCTTTAAGTTTGGAAAGTTCTTATCATTTCTTTGAATAAAATTTCTATGCTAATCTCTCTCTCTACCACCTCTTTAAGCCCAATTACTCTTAGATTTTATCTTTAAGGCTATTTTCTAGATCTCATGGGCATGCTTCATTCTTTTTTTCTTTTTTCCATTCTGACAGTGTATTTTCAAATAGCTTGTCCCAAGCATACTAATTCTTTCTTCTGTTTGATCAGTTCTGCTGCTGAGAGACTCTGATACAGTTTGCAGTTTGTCAATTGAATTTTTAGCTCCAGAATTTCTGCTTGATGTTTTAAATTATTATTTCAATCTCTTTGTTAAATTCTTCTAATAGGGCCAGGCGTGGTGGCTCATGCCTGTAATCCTAGCACTCTGAGAGGCTGAACGGGGAGGATCACTTGAGCTCAGGAGTTCAAGACCAACCTGAGCAAAATCAATACCCTGTCTCTACAAAAAATAGAAAAAACCAACCAGGTGTGGTGGTGCATGCCTGTAGTCCCAGCTACTTGTGAGGCTGAGGCAGGAGGATCACTTGAGCCCACAGCTGGATGTTGCAGTAAGCTACGATGATGCCACTGCACTCTAGCTGGGGCAACAGAGCAAGACTCTGTCTCAAAAAAAATTCTCTGACAGGCTTATTAATTCTTTCTCTGTGTTGTCTTAAAGTTCATTGATCTTCAGAAGAGCTATTTTGAATTCTTTGTCTGAAAGTTCACATATCTCTATCACTCCAGGATTGGTCTCTGGTGCCTTATTTAGTTCATTTGGTAAAGCCATGTTTTCTTGGATGTTCTTGATGCTTGTGGGTGTTCATCAATCATCCTATATTAGTTATTTATTCTAATCATTGCAATCTGTACTTATTTAAACCCATCCTTCTTGAAAAGGTTTTCCAGGTATTCAAAGGGAATTGAGTGTTGTGGTCTAAGTTTGGTCACTGCAGCTGTATCAGCACTAGGTGGTGCCCCAAGCCCAGTAATGACTTTTGAAGACTCCTGGTGGTACTACTTTGGTGGGCTTGGGTAAGATGTGGGCAAATTCTCTGGGTTACCAGGCAAAATTTCTCACTCTTTTCCCTGACTTTCCTCTAAACAGATCAAGTTTCACTCTCTGTGCTGGGCTGCCTGGATTTGGGGTAGGAATGATGTGAGCCCTCCTTCATGGCCACCAAACCTGGGACTGTGCTTTGGTACACCTAAGGCTAGCCTATTGCCTAAGGCACATGATGACTGTTATCTGACTACCTCTGATGTTTATTCAAGGCCCAAGGGCTCTTTAGTCAGCAGGTGGTGAATTCTCCTAGGACTTCACATCTGCGAAGTAGGTTTCATGCTTGCCTAGGGTGGGTCTAGGAATGCTGTCCAAGAGCTGAAGCC
This sequence comes from Mirza zaza, assembly GCA_008750895.1. Lineage (NCBI taxonomy): Eukaryota > Metazoa > Chordata > Mammalia > Primates > Cheirogaleidae > Mirza > Mirza zaza. The sequence continues at coordinate 30,249 of VSMD01052298.1, forward strand.
TGGAATCAGGTGCCTCAGGAATCTGCTTGCTACTTTATTTTACTGTGGCTGAGCTGATACTCTAGTTGCAAGACAAAGTCCTCTGAACTCTTCCCTTTCCTTTCCCCAAGTGGAGGAAGACTATCCTCAAGTTGCACTGCCTGGAGTTGTGGGAGGGGTGACAGAGGCAATTGCTTGGCTGTCACCACTGTTGTCTCACTGGGTCATGTGCACTAGCTCAGTGCCTAGCACCACTGCCTTACAAATTTATTGCAGGTCCCAGGCCGCTTTTATCAGCTGGTGGTGGAACTAGCTGGAACTCAGGTTTCTACCACTGGGGTGGAGGATTCTCCTCCAGCCAGGGCTGGTCCAAATGCTCCCACTGTGGGCTGGAGAGGTGCTGGCAGAATTCTGCCCTGTGTTTTTTTCCCTGTGACAGGGAGGCCCTGAGTTCCAATGCAAAGTCCTACAGTCACTGAACTGTTCATCCCCCAGGCACACAGATTCTCTACCTGGCGCTGGCACAGTGCTGTCAGAGATGGGGGAAGGGTAGCATAGGCAATGCAAGACTGTCCTTCCTACTCTCTTCAGTGCTTCTTTCCTTGATGTAATGTTTAAACCAGGTACTGTGATTGATCACTTGATTTTTGGTTCTTATGAAGATGCTTTCTTGTGTGGATATTTGCTCTACTTAGTATTCCTGTGGGGGGGATGATCTCTGGAGTGTTCTATTTGGTCATCTTGATCAGACTCTCTCTCCTCAAATTTTAACTTTTTTTTTTTTTTTTTTGAGACAGAGTCTTGCTTTGTTGCCCAGGCTAGAGTGAGTGCCGTGGCGTCAGACTAGCTCACAGCAACCTCAAACTCCTGGGCTCAAGCGATTCTCCTGCCTCAGCCTCCCAAGTAGCTGGGACTACAGGCATGCGCCACCATGCCCGGCTCATTTTTTCTATATATATTAGTTGGCCAATTAATTTCTTTCTATTTATAGTAGAGACGGGGTCTCGCTCTTGCTCAGGCTGGTTTCGAACTCCTGACCTCGAGCAATCCACCCGCCTCAGCCTCCCAGAGTGCTAGGATTACAGGCGTGAGCCACCGCGCCCGGCAAATTTTAACTTTTTAATATGAAAAATTTATGACATATACAAAAATAGAGAGAATATCTGCCTTCAACAATTAGCATGGCTGATCTTGTTTCATTTATGCTGCCACCCATTCCATCATGCCACAAAACAGATTATTTGGAAGTGAATCCCAACACCATACTAGTTTATGCACATATATTTGCACAGATCTCTAAAATAAGGACTTGTTTTTAAAAACTTTACCAAAATATCATCGAGTGTCTCATAACTTTTCTCTTTTATTTTTCACTGTCAATTTAAATCAGAATCTACATAAATGGCTGTTGATATATCTCGTTTCTTTTAATCTTTCTCATTCACATTCTCCTCTCCCCAAATATATTTGTTGAAGAAATGGTGATTTGTCTTTTAGTTTTCCTTTATCTCTGAATTTCCTGTAAATTGGTAGTTGTATCTGAAGCTTTGGCTTGGTTTTGTCCAGGTTTTCTTTTAGATAAAGTACTTCATGGAAAGTATTGGATATTTCTATCAGGAAGCACATAAAGTCTGGTTGTCTCTCTTTTTTTGTGATATTAACAACTGTTGATGGTCATTGTTTAGCATAGACCTATTATACCATTAGTGGTTGCACAATGTTAATATTCCCTTTGTATCATAGTTTCATTTATTGGCTAAAATCCTTCTATAAAGAAAAACTTCCCCTCACATCTTTTGGTTATCTAGCTGTACCTTTTATTTACGAAAGACAAGGGAAAAGTATTCTTTTCCCTTATTTATCAGCTTTCAACATAGTAAGTTGATTCTGTATCATCCTCCATGGGAGACCAATGAACTTTTAAAAATGATTTTTATGTGTTTCAATACTTTGCAGTAGTTATTTGTATTGATGCTCAAATTATGCCATCTTTATTTTTTATTTTATTATTATTTTTTTTTTTCTTTTTGAGACAGAGGCTCACTTTGTTGCTCAGGCTAGAGTGAGTGCTGTGGCGTCAGCCTAGCTCACAGCAACCTCAATCTCCTGGGCTCAAGGGATCCTACTGCCTCAGCCTCCCGAGTAGCTGGGACTACAAGCATGCGCCGCCATGCCAGGCTAATTTTTTTGTATATATATTTTTTAGTTGGTCAATTAGTTTCTTTCTATTTTTAGTAGAGACGAGATCTCACTCAGGCTGGTTTTGAACTCCTGATCTTGAGTGATCCGCCCGCCTCGGCCTCCCAAAGTGCTAGGATTACAGGCGTGAGCCACCGCGCCCGGCCTTATGCCATCTTTAAATAGCAGGAGCTTTTTCAATTTGACTCCCAAGTCCTTTTGATAAACCCAGTTTGGCTCCCAAGTCTTTGATAGCTTCACTGTTTTCTAAATGTGCCAAGGTTATCTTAGACATCTTCTACTCCAGTACTGAAATCATTTCACCAAGGATCTCAGTATTGGGAAATGGTATTTAGAGATGACATCTAGATTTTAGGAGTGCTCATTGCTGTTGCATTAGTCATAGTTTCTTTGCTTTTTCAGTGAACAGAGCTAGTAAATACATTAATATTTTTTAAGAAAAAACATGAGTTTATATTTTAATTTTAAATTAAAGATTACAATGTTTTTACTTCTTTGATTTTATATTTATATCTTTCTTACTGTTGTAAAAACTATTGATTTCTAATGGCACATATATATTTATTTATTTTCTTTATCCTGGATTGTATAAAATAGTTTCAGAAAAACATAACAACGTTATCTCTAACAATTTAATTGCTGAAAATTGTTTTAAATTTTTGTCCATTTTATTTGTTTATTTTGGTTTTCAGGGTATTTCATATGCAACTATGCAAATGAAATTATTGTGTTTTCAATTCATTTGAAATAACTTTTCTCTATGTTATTATGCAATCAACTCATTACATAGATTGGTTTCATTTTGCTTTAGAATTTTAGGAAGTTTTTTAAAATTAAATTTTAATTTTTAACTGTGTAAAACAATTACATGGTTCCAAAGAAATCTACCAAATGCGATCTTTTAAAAATGTCTATCATTTGTCCCTCTCTTTCTTACAGTTTTTTCCCTGTGTTTATACATAGCCATTTAAGTCTTTTGGCTTTAGCCTTTTATTAAAAAAATTAAGCAAAAACATATATGTCTTTGCATCCTGCCCCTTTTTGTATCCTTCCTTTCCATCCCTTCTCATACCAATAAGTGGTAACATGTTATAAATATTTTTCTCCAACTTGCTTTTTACACTTGCCTATATATCCTGAAGATCACTTTTTATAGCAGTATATAAAAATAGCCTATTTCCTTTTTATAATTACATAATACTTAATTGAATTGATATATCATGGTTTAGTCAACCAGAACTGTTTTGATAAATGTTTGCCTAGTTTTCAGTTGTGTGCTGGTATATATTGAACAACCAGTTTTCTATAGGGGAAAAAGTTCTGATTTGGAGTGTTTGCAAATTTCTGTGGTGTCAGTACTCCCACCATGGCTGATTTCAAGCTATTAACATGATGCCACTGAATGTGAAGTTGGGAAGTGAGGTACAGTAGCACACCATTATACAGTATTTTCAGCATTTGGATATAATACATGTAAATAAGAATCTCAAGAGCATAGATAATAGTAAAGTGTGGTGAAATAATTAGAAAGTGATGAATTTTGAATAGTTATTACCTTTGTTTTTTATATAATTTATTTAATTATAAGTTTATGTAACATAATTTTTTAACAATGGCTGAGTTTAAAAACCAAATTGCAAAATTACCAAAATTTAATAATCGTTTCTTGTAAGTGGATACAAGCCAGCTTCGGTATATTCATTCGTTGGTATTATAAATATTTGTGTGATGAATAGTTTTGTACATGTGTCAATTTTGTATATTTCCCAGTGTATCATTGGGATAGATTTTTAGAAGTGGGATTACTGAGTCAAAGAATAAATGTTTATATTGCTAAATTCTCTTTCAAAGAGGCTGTACCATTTAACATTTCTACCAACATTAAATAAAAGTGTTTGTGTTTCTAAGTCAACAGAGCATGTTGGCAAAATTTAGAATTTTTCCCCAAATAGATGAGAAATGTTATCTCACTATAGATTTCCTTTGTATTTATCTTATTATGGATGAGGTTGACCATTTTTTTATATTTGTTAGTTGTTGTTGACATCTCCTTCCTTCCTCCTCCCCGTATCTAACCCATTACCAAGTATTGTTTTCTTAGTTTCCATTGAAACCACCTCAGATAAAATTGCAATCCTCTCATATGGATTAATATTTGAGCTTCCTAACTTGTCTCCCTGCATACATTTTTGCCCCCTCTGATTCATTCTTTATAGATCAGTGAGAGGAATCTTTCCCAGAAAAACGGAATTATATCATTCCGCTTTTTCCTGATACTTCACTGGCTTCTCACTATACAATAGAATCTAATTTCCTTAGTCTGAATTGAGGACAACTTTGTCACAAAAGCACACTCAATTATAAAGGAGATTGGGAAATAATGTGAAAATATAAGGAAATAATTTTTCTTACATTAGCGCAAGTTAAATATGTCATTAATTAGACAGTGATTAAATAAGGCTGGCATTTATTTGGGATGAGATCTTAAAGCAGATGATGAACATGACCTGGGGGAGAGACGGTAGGAGAAGAATGTGTGCAAAGGCCATTAGGTAGGAATTAGCAAGGATTTCCTGGCAATAGGAAGCAAATGGGAATGGTATTAAGTGGGGAGGTAACAGCTAAGTAGAGTCTCTGGGAAATTGAAAAATACCTAAGTTATTTATAATTTTAAGGGTTCCAAAATATTAAAAGAGAAATAAATTTCAAAACAGAGCTGCAAAATTTATGGTATAATTCAAAGACATTTATTTGATACTTGGAAACACCAGAAAATATAATGCAATGTAATTGTACAATTCACAAGATGATTACAAGATTTTCAAAAAGATTTAATTCTTACTACACATAGGTGATGTGCTATGGCAACGGAGCTCAAGTTTTCAGGTTCTATGACATGTGTATCTTTTCAATCTTGCTAGGGTGTCTTTAGGACTGACTGTGTTATGAGTTGAATTCCGTGTCTCTGTTCCCCCCAGCCCCCGTATTAGTCATAATTCTCCAGAGAAACAGAGCCAATAGGATATATATATGATTTCTTATTGGGAATTGGCTGAGGCAGTTATGGAGCCTTGCAAGTTCAAAATCTAAAGTGTGGGCCAGCAGGCTAGAGACCCAGGAGAGCTGATGGTGCAGGTGCAGTCTGCTGAAGAATTTTGCTAGAGAAGGCTAGTCTTTTTGTTCTATTCAAACTTTCAACTGATTTGATGAAGCCCACCCACATTATGGAGGGAGGCTGATTTACACAAAATTTGCCAATTTAAATCTTAATATCATCCAAAATCTCCCTTCAAGATGACACATAAAAATTATCCTTCATCCACTCCAAAAGATATGTTGAAGTCCTAATCCCTGGTACCCTCTAAAAATGAACCAACCTTCTGAAATCAACCTTGATTTCAGAATTGTAGCCTCCAAAACTGTGAAATAATAAATTGCTATGGCTTAAGCCACGCAGTATGTGATGCTTTTTCATGGCAACACCAGGAAACTAATACAGAATGTATGTATGACCTCAGTTGGGGATAACATCAAAAATCTAAATTTGAGTCCCTTCATTATAAAGCTGACCCTTGGACCAAATATGTCTAGGTCAATTCACTAAAAGTCAGTTTTCTAATAACCCTCAATAACAGTTTAATGATAACCATTTCACCACAGTATCAGGGGAAAGACTAAGTTTTTGGAAATAACTGGCCTACATCCGCTCCTTTACCCCAACCATCAATAGACTCCAGTAGCTGCACAGGTTAAAGTTCATAAATTACCAAACAAGTGTGGCCAATTATAGGAGCAGCTGCTCTGAGGTAGCTACAGTCCACATCGGTGAGCAGGCCCCCAACCAGCACTAACGTGACTGTTGGGTTCAAGGGAGCAATCAAATAGTTTAAACAGAGTTTTTCTACTTTATTTAGCAAATGAAACATTCCCCATAAAATGAAAATAAGTCATTCTGCTAACAGTATGGTCCCATTGCTTTCTTCAGACCTAGATTTCCACGGATGTTTTAAGTTGTGAGATTCTATGTCTTTTCTTCTGTTTTTTTTTTTAGCTGAAAGATACTGTAGTATAGAGGATGTGCTTATCGGACAGCTGGACACAAAGTTGGTGCTCACTAGGCATTGTTGAAAGAATAATCCGCAATCTCAGAGTCAGACAAGTTTTCAACTCCAGCTCTGCCACTTTCCAGCTAGTCGTTGCAGAGTTAGTCATTGAATCTCTCTGACCTTAAGTTTCTCCTTCAGTAAAACCATGGAGAAAAACCCTTGGTTTTTTTCTCTCTTCTGTTATTTTTCACATTATTTGCAAGAAATCTGTCTTTGAGAACCAGAAAAAATTGGTGTGATTTTTTTAAAAAAGTAATAATTGTTGCCTTTATTTCACCAAATTGGTGTACAGACTGATATGATAGTAAATATAATAGTGCTTGACAAAATATAAAATAGCCATATGGGTGTAAGAGATTATTATCTTGCTAATAGCATCCATATTCTCGAACAAATTTCTAATTCAATATTGTCAATGCATATCCTCATCTTAAGGCTTTCTGTAAGAGAACTATTTTAATACTTGCTTGCAATTTGTATGGGTAAATGCATGTGTATATTTTTAAGTTTAATTGAAACATAAAATCTCTGTGCAATATAAACAAATAAAGCTCCTTTCTAGCATAGTGTTGCAGGTCCAGAAACTGGTACACTGTATCTATAATTCCTAAATTCAAAAATATTTTAAGAACAAAGGTTTTTTTGTAAATAATTTGTAGTGAAATTTGACTTGAACTATTTATAGGCTATTCCACCTAATGTGAATACTCATACATTTGACTGCAGAAAAATTATGTGTCTCTTCCCTCCCATAAGAAACGTAAGAAAACCAGACCAGCAAAGATGGGGCAATTAAAGACTAGTATAAACGAGATATTTAATTAAGCTGCATATGTTCAAGAACTGAAGCATGTGCTACACATAAGTTCTCTGTGTTATCAGAAAGGGAATAAGATAATTGTAGGTTCCAGTTTTCCCTTCCAGAAAAGTAAAAACAATTTTATTGAATGATTCATGGTATGTTCAAATCTAACATGGGCCCTTTAACAGAGAAAGTACAGTTTCTGAAAGAAATCCTAATCTTTCTTGAACAAAGGAAAGTAGCTCTGATTCTTCAAAACTTTCTTCCATCAAAGCTGAACCATCAAATAATAAAGACTGTGTCCTGGATGCGTACAACACCTTATCACTCCATGAATTGGCCTCAAGAAGTATAGGATCACTGTTATTCTTAAGAAATAGAGAATTCGATTTCCAGGAGTTAGATTAAACTTAGAATAAGACTTATATAGAGTTCTTAACCTCAATATTTGCTCAGCTATCTTTCAAGACTCTGACTTGTTCTAACCCATTTGTAAAAGTCAGAGCTTTCCAACCCTTGGTTCCTATACTGTCTGGTCTATTTCAGGGCAAGGTCAGAGTGCCCTACAGTAATGTTGGAAGTGCAGTTCTTGCTGCCAATCTCCTCCATAATGTTTTGCTATTTTCTCCTTAAAAAAATAAAGATGTATTTAAGCCTCAAATTACAGATGTGAGTAAGTTCTTGGGCACTTACTTAAAAATCTAAAGTACTTTAAATTTTCGATCCATCCAGCTTCCTTCACAAGGTCTTTTTTTTTTACAACATGCAATTTATAAAAGAAAAGAATATTTTTCTTCAATAAATATTACATCACTATCAGAAGATATGATCAAAAGCATTTCCTGGAGCAAATAGTCATTGTAGGATAGCAGTCAGAAGCATAAACTTTAGAATTCAAAAGACTGGATTTAAATTCCAACTTCACTACACTTACCAACTTTGTGATACTGGGCAAGTAACTCAGTCTTTTTGCCTCAATTTTTCCCATCTGTAAAAAGGAGGCAATACATTGTCTTAAGTGATAAAAGTAAAACATTTAACAAAGTTCTTGAAATTTCAAAAACTCAGGAAATGTTAACTTTGTAACATTGTTAACAATGAATAAACCTGCAATATTCCAAAGATTTCAGCTTGAAAAATGCTCTTGACCTTATTTCACTACTGTCTGGTTTAGTGGCTGCCATGCACCTCATGTTCTAGTCCCTACACAGCCACATACCTATGGAATCATGTCATTCGACGTCTGCAAGAAGTGTGGGGAAATCTCATGCTTTAGTCATTGAAATGTCACTGGTCAGTGTGACTATGACCCAGAGTGTTATGACTCCATAGCTTTTAACCCTCTATTTTATTTTTTTCAGCCATCACTTTAAAAAGTTCCATTAAATACAATCATACTGAGTCATTTTAATTGAAAAATTCTCTTTTCCATCTCCAAATTAGAGACTAGAGAGAGACTTGGCAGAGCCTGCCTGGCCACCACCCTTTATAAATCCTATTTGTATATCTTATCAATGGAAAAGGACAGAAACAAAGTTTGTAAGTATCCAAAAGCTTGTGAAACTGAGCATGTCAGCTTTCGAGATATGAGTGTGAAATTTAGACACACATCCAACTGTATGTTATTAGCCCTTTATTGGAAGTGTAGAGAGCAAATATTTTCTCCCATTCTGTAGGCTGTCTATTCACTTAATGATAGTTTCCTTGGCTGTGAAAAAGCTTTTTGATTTGATCAGATCCCATTTTTAAATTTTTGTTGCAGCACTGATTGCTTTGAAGGCCTTCTTCAAAAATTATTTGCTGAGGCTGATGTCTGAAAGGGTCTTCCCAACATCTTCTTCTAGAATTCTTAAGGTTTCATGCCTTAGGTATAAGTCTTTTATCCATCTTGAATTGATTTTTGTGAGAAGTGAGAGGTTTGGGGATCCAGTTTCATTCTTCTACATGTAGCTATCCAGTTTTCCCAGAACCATTTATTGAAAAGAGATTCTTTTCCCCAGTGTATATTTTTGTCTGCTTTGTCAAAGATTAGATTACCATATGTGGACGGTTTCATCTCTGGATTCTCAGTCTTGCTCCAAAGGTCTGTCTCTGTTCTTGTGCCAGTACTATGCTGTTTTAGTTCTTATAGCCTTGTAGTACAGTTTGAAGTCTGGTAGACTGATATCTCCCAGTTTGTTCTTTTTACTTAAGATTGTTTTGGCTATACAAGGTCTTCTCTGGTTCCATACAAAGTGTAGAATTATTTTTTCTAGATCTGTAAAGAATGATGATGGTATTTTGATAGGGATTATATTTTTTTATTTCTTTTGAGACAGAGTCTCGCTTTGTTGCCCAGGCTAGAGTGAGTGCCATGGCGTCAGCCTAGCTCACAGCAACCTCAAACTCCTGGGCTTAAGCGATCCTCCTGCCTCAGCCTTCTGAGTAGCTGGGACTACAGGCACACACCACCATGCCTGGCTAATTTTTTCTATATATATTAGTTGGCCAATTAATTTCTTTCTATTTATAGTAGAGATGGGGTCTTGCTCTTGCTCAGGCTGGTTTTGAACTCCTGACCTCAAGCTATCCGCCCACCTCAGCCTTCCAGAGTGCTAGGATTACAGGCGTGAGCCACCATGCCTGGCCAGATAGGGACTGCATTAAGTCTGTAGATCACTTTAGGTAGTATGGACATTTTAATGATATTGATTCTACCAATCCATGAACAAAGTAGATTTTTCCATCTGTTTACACCTTCTACAATTTCTTTTTTTAGTGTTTCATAGTTCTTCCTGTACATGTCTCTCACATCTTTCGTTAAATATATTCCTAGATATTTACATTCATTTCATTTTCAAGAGTATAACACATCTAAAGTGAAAAGTAATTTTTGTATTTCTCTTTTTGATGACTAACTATGTGTCATTAAGGTATAATTTAGGTACAGTAATATTTACTCTGCAAGTTTTGACTAATGCACCACAACTAAATCATGGAAGAATTCCATCACTCTAGAAAATTTCCCCAAGCCCTTTAAAGTCACCTCCTTTCCCCACTCCCAGCCCCTGGCAAACACTGGTCTGCTTTCTCTCTCTACAGCTTGGTTTTTTCACATACATATCTTATATTACCTAAACTCTTCCTCCTCCTCCTCCTCCTCCTCTTCTTCTTCCTCTTCTTCTTCTTCCTCTTCCTCTTCCTCTTCCTCTTCTTCTTCTTCTTCCTCTTCCTCTTCCTCTTCTTCTTCTTCCTAAACTCTTCTGAGATAACAATTTTACTTCTGTGGCAGAGACAGAGTTGACCGAATGATTTTATTTATTGCCTTAGGTGATATTCTGTATATTTACAGAATATAAATATTCTGTATATTTTAGCTTTTTTTTTTTTTTTTTTTTGAGACAGAGTTTCACTTTGTTGCCCAGGCTAGAGTGAGTGCCGTGGCATCAGGCTAGGTCACAGCAACCTCAAACTCCTGGGCTCAAGCGATCCTCTTGCCTCAGCCTCCCAAGTGGCTGGGACTACAGGCATGCGCCACCATGCCTGGCTAATTTTTTTCTATATGTATTAGTTGGCCAATTATAGTAGAGACGGGGTCTCGCTCAGGCTGGTTTCGAACTCCTGACCTCGAGCAATCCGCCTGCCTCGGCCTCCCAGAGTGCTAGGATTACAGGCGTGAGCCACCGTGCCCGGCCTATATTTTAGCTTTTTATCAACACAGGCCAGGAGTGGTGGCTCATGCCTATGATCCTAGCACTCTGGGAGGCTGAGGTGGGAGGATTGCTTGAGGTCAGGAGTTCAAAACCAGTCTGAGCAAGAGCGAGGCCCCATCTCTAATAAAAATAGAAAGAAATTAATTGACCAACTAAAAATATATAGCAAAAATAGCCAGGCATGGTGGTGCATGCCTGCAGTCCCAGCTACTCGGGAGGCTGAGGCAGTAGGATCGCTTGAGCCCAGGAGTCTGAGGTTGCTGTGAGCTAGGCTGATGCCATGGCACTGTAGCCCGGCCAACGAGTGAGACTCTGTCTAAAAATATATATATATATATCAACACAGAGCCTTACAACGAAGTGTTGGGGAAAAATAGCTACTCTCAAGTCAATTGATTTGTTTTCCTTTAATTAAAGCTTATTACTTTCTTTTTTATTGAAGTATTTATTTATTTATTTGAGACAGAGTCTCACTCCCGGCCTTATTGAGTCTTTAACGCAATCTCTTAATCAAAGAGCCAAGAAATTTTATTTTATTTATTTATTTAATGATTTTTATTTCAAAATATTAGGGGTACAAGTGTTCTTGTTACATGGATGAACTGTACAATGCTGAATTCAGGGCTTTTAGTGTGCCCACCACCAAACTAGTGTATATTGTACTTGATAGGTAAGTTTTTATCTCTCACTCCTCTCCCAGCCCCCCCCCCTTAGTATCCAATGTCCTTTACACAATTTTATGACCATGTGTACCTATCATTTAACTTCCACTTATTAGTGAGAACATGCAGGTTTTGTTTTTCCATTCCTGAGATATTTCATTTAGGATAATGGTCTCCAGTTTTCATCCAAGTTGCTGCAAAAGACATTATTTCATTCCTTTTTATGGCTGAGCAGAATTCTGTGACATATATATCCCACATTTTCTTTATCCACTTATCAACTGATGGCTACTTAGGTTGATTCCACATCTTTGCAATTGTAAATTATGCTGCCACAAACATTTGGGTACAGCCGTCTTTTTGATAAAATGACTTCCTTTGGTAGATACCCAAAAGTGGGATTGCTGGATCTACTGTAGATCTACTTTTAGTTCTTTGAGGAATCTCTGCACTGTTTTTCATAGAGATTATACTAATTTACAGTCCCACCAATAGTGTATAAGTGCTCCTTTTGTACCACATTCACACCATCTACTGTTTTTTTTATTTATTTTTATTTTTTAGTAATGGCCATTCTGACAGGAGTAAGGTGGTATCTCATTGTGGTTTTAATTTGCATTTCCCTGATGATTAGTGATGTTGAGCATTTTTTCATGTGTGTTGGCCCTCTGTCTATCTTCTTCTGAAAAAATTCTGTTCCTGCCTTTGCCTACTTTTAATAGGGCTGTTTTTTTTTTCTTGCTGATTTGTTTGAATTCTTTGTAGATTCTGATTATTAGCCTTTTGTTGGATATATAGTGTGTGAATATTTTCTCCCATTCTGTAGGTTGTCTGTTTACTCTGTTGATTATTTCCGTTGTCTGCAGCAGCTTTTAAATTTAATTAAGTACCATTTATTTATTTTTGCTCTTGCTGCATTTACCTTTGGGACTCTTAGTCATAAATTCTTTGGCTAGGCCCATGTCTAGAAGAGTTTTTCCTATGGTTCCTTTCAGAATTTTTATGGTTTTAGGTCTTAGATTTAGGTGTTTAATCCATCTTGAGTTAATTTTTGTGAGTGGTGAGAGATAGGGCTCCTGTTTCATTCTTCTGCATATGGTTAGCCCATTTTTCCAGCACCATTTATTGAATAAGGCTTCCTTTTCTCAGTGTATGTTTTTTTCTGCTTTGTTAAAAATCAGTTGTCATAGCTATATGGTTTTATTTCTGGGATCTCTATTCTGTTCCATTGGTCTATGTGTCTATGTTTATACTCATACAATGCTGTTTTAGTTACTATAGCCTTGTAGCATAATTTGAAGTAAGGTAATGTGATGCCTCCAGATTTGTTCTTTTTGCTTAAGATTTCTTTGGTTATGTTGACTCTTTTTTGGTTCCATATCAAGTTTAGGATTATTTTTTTCTAGATTTATGAAAAATGACATTGTTATTTTGATTAGGATTGTGTTGAATCTGTAAATCACTTCAGCAGTATGGACATTTTAACAATGTTCATTTTTCTAATCCATGACCATGGGATGTTTTTCCATTTGTTTGTGTTATCTGTGATTTCTTTTCCTAGTGTTTTGCAGTTCTCCTTATAGTGATCTTTCACCTCCTTGGTTAAGTATACTCCAAGGTATTTTATTTTCTTTTTAGTTATTATAAATTGTATTGAGTCTTGATTTAACTCTCAGCTTGTCTGTTACTAATGTATAATAAAGATGCTACTGATTTGTGTACATTGATTTTTGTAACCTGAGACTTTACTGAATTTATTTAATAATTCTAGGAATCTTTTGGTGGAGTCTTTAGGGTTTTATAGATATAAGATCATATCTTGCATATAAGGCCAACAGGGATAATTTAACCTCCTCTTTCTGGATTTGGATGCCCTTTATTTCATTCTCTTGCCTGAGTGCTCTGGCTAGGACTTCCAGTAGTATGTTGAAATAGATGTGGTGACACTGGGCACCTTTGTCTTGTTCTAGTTCTTAGGGGAAATGCTTTCAACTTTTCTCCATTCAGTATGATGTTGGCTGTGGGTTGCTCATATATAGCTTTTAAAATTTTGAGGTATATTCTTTATATGGCTATTTTGCTGAGGGTTTTTTTGTTATCATGAAGGGGTGCTGGATTTTACCAAATGCTTTTTCTGCATCTATTGAGATGATCATATGGTCTTTGCTTTTACTTCTGTTTATGTGATGAATCACATTTATTTATTTGCATATGTTGAACCATCCTTGCATCCCTGAGAGATGAAACCCACTTCATAATGGTGAATCATTACCTTTTTTTTTTTTTTTTTTTTTTTGAGATATGTTCTCACTCTATCACCCAGTTAGAGTACAGTGGCATCATCATAGCTCACTACAACCTCAAACTCCTGGGCTCAGGTGATCCTCCTGCTTCAGCCTCCTAAGTAGTTGGGACTACAGGTCAGTGCTACCATGCCCAGCTAATTTTTCTATTTTTTTGTAGAGATGGGATCTCACTCTTTCTCAGGCTGATATTGAAATCCCAACCTCAAGCAATCTGCCCACCTCAGCCTTCCAGAGTGCTAGGATTACAGGTGTGAGCCACTGTGCCCAACATGGATTATCTTTTTGATGTGTAATTGAATTTGGTTTGCCAGTATTTTGTTGAGGAATTTTAAATCTATGTTCATAAGGGATATTGGTCTGTAGTTTTCCTTTTTTGTTGTGTTCTTTCCTAGTTTTGGTATCAGGGTGATACTTGCTTCATATAATGAGTTAGGGAGGGTTCACTCCTTCTTAATGTTATCAAACAGTTTCAGTAGAATAGGTGCCAGTTCTTCTTTGTAAGTCTGGTGGAATTTGGTTCTGAATCCAACTGGGTTAGGGTTTTTTTTGTTAGAACATTTTTTTTAATAGTGTTTCAATCTCACTACTCATTATTGGTCTGTTCAGGATTTCTATTTCTTCCTAAATAAGGTTAGGGAGCTTGTGTGTTTCAAGAATTTATTCATTTCCTCTAAGTTTTCTAGTTTTGTCTGTGTAAAGTTTTTCATGGTAGTCACAGATGGTATTTTGTATATCTGTGTTATCAGCTGTAGTGTTTCCTTTTCGATTTCTAATTGAGCTTATCTGAGTCCTTTTTCTTCTATTTGTGGTTAATTTAGCTTGTAGTCTATCATTTTTTTTATCTTTTCAAAGAATAAATTTTTTGGTTCATTGATCCTTTGTATTTTTTTTTATTTGTTTCCATTTTATTTAGTTCTGCTCTGAACTTTATTATTTCATTCCTTCTGCTGGTTTTGGGTTTGTTTGGTTTGTTCTTCTTTTTCTACTTTTTTGAAGTGTGACAGTAGTTTGTTAATTTGTATTCTTTCTGTATTTTTGGTGTAAGCATTTAAAACTTTCCCCTTAGCACAGCTAATCCTGTTTCCCATAGATTTTGGAAGCTTTTTGCCTGTGTTGTTGTGCAATTAAAACATTTCTTGATTTCTGTTTTGATTTCATCAATATTAATATTGATCAATATCAATATTAATTTCATCAATAACAAGGATATTCAGCAGTGGGTTGTTTCATTTCCATGCATTTGTGTAATTTTGAGAATTCCTGTTGGAATTTATTTCTAGTTTTATTCCACTGTGGTCTGAGAAGATACATTGTATGATTTCAATTTTTCTAAATTTGCTAATACTTGTTTTGTGGCTTAACGTATGATCTATCTTGGAAAATGTCTTATGTGCTGAGAAGAATGTATATTCTGTAGTTTTGGGGTAGAAAGTTCTGTAAATGTCTGTTAGGCCCATTTGTTCTACAGTCCCATTTAAGTACAGTATTTATTTGTTGATCTTCTGCCCTAATGATCGGTCTCATTCTGTCAGTGAAGTGTTGAAGTTCCAGATGTTATGATGTTGCTGTTTATTTCTTTCCTTAGATCTAGTAGAATTTGCTTTATGAATCTGGGATCTCCTATGTTAGGTGCATACACATTTAGGATTGTTATATCTTCTTGTGGAATTGATTCCTTTATTATTATATGATGACCATCTTTGTCTTTTTTTTTTTTAACCATTGTTGATTTATAGTCTATTTTATCTGATATAAGAATAGCTACTTTTGATTGTTTTTGTTTCCATTTGCATGGAATATTTTTTTTTCCACTGCTTTTCCTTGAGCCTATGAGAATCTTTGGAAGTTAAAGGGGTTTCTTGGAGACACATATAATTGGGTTGTGTTTTTAATGTATTTAGCCAATCTATATCTTTTAAGGGGGCATTAAGACTGTTCACATTCAATGCTACTATTGATATGTGAGATATTATTCTGGTCATCATTTTGATTGTTTCTTAGTTGCATTGTTCTTTCTCTCATGTTTTGGTTTACAAGAGCTGTGAGTCTTAACTTTGGGTGTTTTTACACTGGTGAGTATCAATTGTTTTGTTCCACGTATAGAACATTTTAAAGCATTTCTTGTAGGGCAAGCCTAGTCATGACAAATTCTCTTAGTGTTTTCTTGTCTGGGAAAGACTTTAGTTCTCCGTTTTACGAAACTTAGTTTTGCAGAATACAAAATTCTTGGCCAGCAGTTATTCTGTTTGCGACTAAAAATAGGACTCCATTCCTTTCTGGCTTGTAAGGTTTCTGTTGAGAAGTGTGCTGTTAGTTTGACGGGTTTTCTTTTGTAAGATACTTAATGTTTTTGCCTCATAGCTTGTAGTAGTTCCTCCTTTATGTTGACCTTGGCCAGTTTGATGATTATGCCTTGGTGATGTCCCTTTTGCAATGAGTCTCCCAGGTGTTCATTGAGCTTCTTGTATCTGGATGACTAAATCTCTAGTGAGAGAAGGGAAGGTTTCCTTAATTATTCCCTCATATATATTTTCTAGGCCTTTTACTTTTTCTTCTTCAGCCTAAGGGATGCTTATGATTCTTATTTTTGGTCATTTTACATAATCCCATATTCTCATAGACTTTCTTTGTTCCTCTTAATTGTTTGTTCTTTATTTTTGACTGACTGGGTTAATTAGAAAGAGCTGTCTTCAAGCTCTGAAATTCTTTCTTCTGCTTGGTCTAGTCTATTATTAAAAGCTTCCTCTGTGTTTTGCATTTCCCTAAATGAACTTCTTATTTCCAGAAGTTCTATTTTTTTTTTAAATATATCTATCTCTTTAGTAAATTTTTCATTCATATCCTGAATTATTTTTCTGGTTTCTTTGAGTTGGTTATCCATTTTCTCTTGTATCTCATTGATCTTCCTTACAATCAATATTTGGAATTCTTTATCTGTCATTTCAGTATTTTCATTTTGATTTGGATCCACTGCTAGACAGCTGGTGTACTAGATTGGGGAAATCCTTTTACTCTGATTTTTCACACTTCTAGAGTTCTTGCACTGATTCCTTCTCATCTGGGCAGCTGTCAATTCTTGTTTTTGGATTTTCATTTATTTAGATGGTATTTTTTCCCCCTCACTGTTAAGGATGTATCTTTAGCATATGTTGGGTAAGGAGCTTTGGTTCGCTTGTGGGTACTTTAATGGGAGTCTAGGTTCTGGATAGATACCTTGGTTATGGATATCCTAAGTGCGGTGTTTTTCTCAATTGCTAGGCTATAGCAGTGGTGTACTATGTGCATGGGCAGATGCCCTGTCTCTCTTTGGTGAGGGAGGATGGAGGTCTTTCAAATCCTTTCTTTTCCCCCAGCACTGTGAACTTCTTAACAGTGTGAATTATATTGGCACAACCAGTTTAATGTCTTAGACAGTAGGTGGTGCTTGAGGATAAGAGTCAGCCATGCCCCTTTCTATGGGGCTCCATATTACTCAGGGATTGATCCCTGTTGAAATCTTGCTCCTTCTTGTTCTGTTCTGTAACTTTTTCCTGTGAAATATCCAATAGGTTCTGGCACTCTTCCCTCAGAATTTCACCTAGGCTATGTATTTTTCATCTAAAATTTTTCCTTCTTTCTGAGAGGGTCTGGTGACTGATGTCTCTAGTCACCCATTTTCCCTCCCCCATTATTTCCTTAAAGGGAGGAGAACTTTTTTCTATTATATTTCTTCTTTTCAAAATATGGACTTTTGGCCAGGCAAGCTCATGCCTGTAATCCAAGCACTCTGGGAGGCCAAGGTGGGAGAATCACTTGAGGTCAAGAGTTTAAGACCAGCCTGAACAAAAGCGAGACCCTGTCTCCACTAAAAATAGAAACCATTAGCCAGGCATGGTGGTGCATGTGTGTAGTCCCAGATACTCAGGAAGCTGAGGCAGGACAGTCACTTAAGCCCAGGAGTTTGAGGTTGTGAGCTAGGCTGATGCCACGGCACTCTAGTCTGGGTGACAGAGCAAGATTTTGTCTCAAAGAAAAAAATATGGACTTTAATGATTCAATTTCTTTAAGATAAAACTATTAATTGTTCAACTATTCCTGACCCACTGAACTTCAACCATGGATAGATTAAAGAAAACGGTAAGACATGAATTTTATGAAAATGTTTTCACGGTCATGCCAGACTCTTCTAAAGGACATCCTCTGTCTGAAGGAATTGATTGAAGACTCAATCATGTAGATGAGTTCAGGAGTATATTTACAATGATTTATCCAAGTTGATTTTTTGAAAGCTAAAGTCCTGACCTTTTGTCCCCCACTGTGAACAGCCACAATAATGTAGAAACAAAGAGAACATGGAATTTCATGCAATGAGAAGGTTCATTTCATTCCTTTGCATTGACTAGAACTCAGCCATGTGGTATTCCAAGCTAAGGAAGGTCAGGTGTCTATTTGTGTGGGAATAGTGGAGATGTGTGCTTGTGATCAGCAAAGTTACAGATTTAGGAAAAACCACTTAATAATCTGTATAACTATTTTATTTTTAAAATAACATTTATCACTTTCAATTATAAAAGTAATTCCTAATGTTATAAAAACTTATTTGGAGATTTTGATTATTCATAATGCAACTGCAGCTTGCTCTAAACAATAAAAAAAGGCTATATTATACAACCAAAAATATGGCCCAAATTTCTTTTTATTAAAACTCATTCCCGGCTGGGTGCGGTGGCTCACGCCTATAATCCTAGCACTCTGGGAGGCCAAGGTGGGAGGATCGCTCGAGGTCAGGAGTTCAAAAGTAGCCTGAGCAAGAACGAGACCCTGTCTCTACTATAAATAGAAAGAAATTAATTGGCCAACTAAAAATATATAGAAAAAATTAGCTGGGCATGGTGGTGCCTGACTGTAGATCCAGCTACTCAGGAGGCTGAGGCAGAAGGATTGCTTGAGGCCAGGAGTTTGAGGTTGCTGTGAGCTAGGCTGATGTCACGGCACTCTAGTTGGGGCAACAGAGTGAGACTCTGTCGCAGAAAAAAAAAAAAGACTAGAAAATATATACAATGAAGACATTATTCGAAAGAAAGCTGAGGGGCTAGATTAATACAAGGCAAAGTAGACTTCAGAGAGAGGAAAATTCCTAGGGATAAAGGACATTTTATAATTATAATAGGGTTAATCAACCAAATAGACATAACAATTCTAAATGCATATTAACAACAGAGCTCCAAAATATATTAAGCAAAAACTGATAAAACTAGATAAATACAAATTATAGTTGAGCACTTCAACTCAATTTTTCTTGTTCTATCAACTCAGCAATTGATAGAGCAAGTAGAGATAAAATTGACAAAGATAACACCATCAACCAATTGAATGTAATTGACATTCATAAACTCTACCCAACAATAACAGAATATGCATTTTCTTCAAATGTACCAAGAGCATTAACCAAGACAGATAATATTGTGTTTTTTGTCATAAAACAAACTCAGCAAATAAAAAAAAATGGAAATCGTACAAAGCATAGCCTCTGAATATAATAGAATTAAACTAAAATGAACCTGGTAATTCTAAGTATGCTGCTAATGGTAGCGTTTGGTAGATAAGCTCTTGGACTCTGGATTAAAATAAAAGTGGATTTGAATTCTGGTTCTGTTACGTACATGTTTTGGAACCTTGAACAATTTATTTAATTTCTGGTTGCTATATTCTCTAATTTATAAAATGGGCTTAATAATTATCTATACCTTACAATATTGTCAAGATTAAAGCGATGATAATACATAAAGTGTTTAGGACAGTTTCATCACTTGTGTGCGGTTTTCTTTGTTAAGAGGTGGGGTCTTGCTATGTTGCCCAGGCTGGACTTAAATTCCTGGACCCAAGTGATTCTCTTGCCAAAGCCTCCTGACTACAGGTGCGTGCCATCATGCCTGGCTCACCTGTATGTGTCTAATTGGTTACTCTTATGGGGAGGAAGAAGCCTTTGCTTGAGGCATGATTATTGATAACAAGGGGTGGCAGCAGCTGTTTGATTTTAAAATAATGAAAGGTGTGATGAATTCCTTGCCATTGATCTAGCATAACTTATTTATTTTAACATTAATAATTTAATTTATTTTAACATTTTTCTTGAGTATCCACAGTTGTCATTGTAAAAACATCTTTATTGGGGCATGATGTTGGAGGGCTGGTGGTAGCGGATTGGAGAGGTGCTCCTTGCTCTCTCCTTGGTCTCACTATCTTGCTCGTTTCCCCCTAGCTCCCTCTGTACCTTCCCCCCCACTTACCTGCATGGGGGAGTGTGTGCAAGGGAGGGGATGGGCATGGTGAAAGAGAGGCATTCTTGCTCCCACGAGCCCTGTGGAGGGAGATGGGAGGTGGAGGCTGCAAGGGACTCTGGGAAGCCATGGACGTGGAGAGGTTGCAGGAGGTGCTGAAAGATTTTGAGAAGGGAGGGTAGTATTTGTCCTGTCCTGGATCAGTTTCTTTGTCATGTAGCCAAGACTGGAGAAACAATGATTCAGTGGTCCCAAATTTAAGGGCTATTTTATTTTCAAACTGGAGAAAATAAATGGATACTTTTATTTTTAACAATAAAAGTAAATAAATGGATACTTTTATTCAGATAAAAGAAAATAAATGGATACTTTTATTCAGAACTTTGGCTCCTAAACCTCTGTTGAATATATTTCCTTTGATGAAATGAAGGAAAAGAACACTGAAAATTGTCACTGGATTTAATGGTATCCCTTTTACTATTCAGTGACTATGTGAATTGCTAACAGATCCAAGGAGAAACTATACAGGAACAGACATATTTCTCAGAAGAGTAGAAAAGAATGTGATGGTTGTTAGCTGTGTTTATCCATCTTCAGAGGAAAACAATTCCAATAGTTTAAACCAAATGAATGGCGTCATGTTTCCTGGAGATTCACCACGCTGTACTGAGAGGTGTATATAAACCGACCAAAGGTTTCTTTGTCAGCCCCATGACAACAAATGGTTTGCCTGAGAGCACAGATGAAAAAGAATGAAACTTACAGCCAAATGAAAAAGAAAAATCACAGGTATTCTCCGATCTCTGAATCGGAAGTTTCATCAGTGACCCTGTGAAAAATAAACACCCAGATGAAGACAGTGTGAAAGCTGAGGGACATGAGGTAAAAAGACTCACGTTGACAAAGAAGGTAAAGTCAGAGAAATGGCCAAACAGATGCCAGTGAAATTTCTTCAGTTACGGTAGAAGAAACGGAGGCATCATCTTCATCTCAGGATAAAGACAAAGAAAGTAGGTGTACCAGGCACACCGTACAGAAGACAATGAAGAAGAGGATGAGGAGGAAGAAGAAGGTATTTAGAGACCATCTGTAAAAGGGTGGAGTAAGGAGATCCTCAAATTCTTGTACTTCATTTTTTTTCCCTGAAAGATCTTAACATAATGGAACTCCTGGGCTTTTCTCCCACCTGTATGTAGTTGCTGCAGAATTTGAGGGGATATGATTTGAACTATAGAATATCAGAATTCATTAAACTTAACTGTGGAGGTAGTTTAAAAATAAATTTAACTGTAATAACATTTGCTTATTTCCAGAGTCTTTCATGACATCAAGAGAAATGATCCTGGAAAGAAAAAAATCAAGGAAAAGAATCTGAAGATCACTTAACTGTGAATGAAGAGACTTCTGAGGAAAATAATCAAATGGAGGGATCTGATCTGTCTCAAGCTGATGAAGATTTACTGCATTCTCAAGGTAGTGAAAACACAGGCCCTGTAGTTCTTCTGACTGCCAGGAAATAGAAGAATTAATAGGATCCAATTCCTGTAAAACCAGAGAGATTCTCTCAGAATCATCCATTGAAAATCATGATGGAGCCACAGAAATCACAGATGAACCAATGGAACAAGATTATTTAGAAACATTAGATGTGATATTTTGCACACAGTTCTGGCCTTAACACTGTATAAAACTTTTTATTTATTTTTCTGAGTCAGAGTCTCACTCTGTTGTCTGGGCTGGAGTGCCGTGGCGTCAGCCTAGCTCACAGCAACCTCAAACTCCTGGGCTCAAGCTATCCTACTGCCTCAGCCTCCCAAGTAGCTGGGACTACAGGCACACGCCACCATGCCCGGCTAATTTTTTTTCTATATATTTTTAGTTGGCCAATTAATTTCTTTCTATTTATACTAGAGATGGGGGTCTTGCTCTTCCTCAGGCTGGTTTCGAACTCCTGACCTTGTGCGATCCTCCTACCTCGGCCTCCCAGAGTGCTAGGATTACAGGCGTGAGCCACCACACCCGGCCTATATAACACTTTTATGTAAAAGTGGACCTTTACTTTTTATAAGAGAAGCACGTTGTAAAATAAAGAGTTGTGCATGTAAGAACTGTGGATATCAGCTCCTCTGGGTCCTGCTTACTGCTGACCTTTTCTTTTGTTCTGATCAAATCAGTGGTTTGTATATAGATTTTTTTTTTTGAGACAGAGTCTCGCTTTATTGCCCGGGCTAGAGTGAGTGCCGTGGCGTCAGCCTAGCTCACAGCAACCTCAAACTCCTGGGCTGAAGCAATCCTCCTGCCTCAGCCTCCCGAGTAGCTGGGACTACAGGCATGCGCCACCATGCCCGGCTAATTTTTTCTATATAAATTAGTTGGCCAATTAATTTCTTTCTATTTTTAGTAGAGACGGGGTCTCGCTCTTGCTCAAGTTGGTTTCGAACTCCTAACCTCAAGCAATCCGCTCGCCTCGGCCTCCCAGAGTGTTAGGATTACAGGGATGAGCCATGGCACCCGGCCTAGATTTTTTGTTTGAATTTAGAATTCAACTTTTTATACTGGAAAGTAATAATTATAATTTTGAAAATTTTTGATATTATCACATTAAGTTTATTCATATGCAAAAAAGCTTTTTGTGTCGTCTCTGACAGCTCTAACAGTTTTCATATTTGTGGTCATAGTTTCAACATTTTAACATGTGAATTATAGTGTTTCATGATAGTTTCCAGATTTTATTGTTTGACTATGTACAATGGAATGTAAGTCATATATACATATATAGAATTCTAAGGGGGCAAATGTTAAGTTTTTTTGTTTCTATAGAAAACAGATGAATACAGTGATACTTTTTCTATTGGTAATGATTGAGTTCATTTCTTTCAGAAGACATTTTCTCTCTCTTCTGACTAATTCAAATAAAATCTGGCCCTTGTGAAACCCTGGAAATCTTAGGTCTGTTGAAATACCAGGTTAAACACAATCCAGGAGATCTGTTCAAACTGAAATTCTTTTGTATACTTGTGAGGTGCCTGAGAAAAAAGACTTCATTATTTATGAGAAAATGTGCTTTATCTTGGAAATTGTGCTCAAATATTATCTTACTATCTTGTAGAATGAATGCTTATGAAGCTGACATGAGACCATCTCAGAAGAACTGGGCAGGTTCCTTGACCTTTTGCTTGCTTTTCTGAACATTGTGAATATTACACATTTCTTTCTGAATTATTCTAGAGTATGCAGATGTCAATGGTATGAAACACCATTGTATTGGAAGAATTAATATATTACTTCAGTAATGTACATGAGCTAAATGACTGAAACTTTAGAGGTACATAGAAGCCACCATAATTTTTACAACAGTTTGAAATGCATTAACTATTTCTGAACATGTTTCTTTAACAGCCAGTGTTATGTTTTTCAGATCAACACAAAGCACAATAATTACACTCAATATGTTCAAATTCACATATTTAAAGTCATTCAAGCTGCAACTTCCCTGCCAAAACTACTGGATGCCAAATTTATACCTGTTTCTTCAGCCGTACCTTTTGATATTTAGAATTTTTAAATTTCTGTAAAGTAGATTTTGTAGGGTGTGATGTGTTTGCTGTCTTCGTGAAGTGGTATATAATTATATAATTCCTGTGTGTAAACTGAATGCTTGGGCTTTCAATACAATATTCATATAAAGCAATAAATATTAATGTCATTTAAAAAAACCACTCGAAAACAAACAAACAGAAAACGCATCCTCGTCTTTATTGTAGATGATACCGGGGACTGATTCACATCCCAGAGGCAAACTTTGCCCCCTCTCATTGGTACACCATATTTTTTGCAATTGACTCATATAGCCATCCCCTTGAAAGCCCCCACTTGATTGATTAATGTTGTTAATAAAAATGAAAACCAGGATTAGGAGAGAGAATTCATTCATTTCATATATTATTATTCAGCACCTACTTTGTAGCAGGTATTATGTTAGCTAATGGGAAAACAGCAGCAGAATTTATGGTCTACAGGTGAAACAAATACAGAAAATTATAATTAAACAAGCAATTATAATAAAAGGTCTTGAATTGAAGTATATTTAATAGACAAAGAAGAATGCTTTGCGTTCAGCTTCCCTTTTCAGTTGCTACTGCATTACCCACCTTTGTAAACATTAAGGGTAGAGAATTGGAGTAAATCAGAACAGTTGGCTGGGCTGGTGGATGATGGGAGGGTAGGGAAGGGAAACATCCCTCAGATGTGTCCTAGTGTGCTCATAATGGTGTCATAGGCCCAAAGTAGAACACACTGTTAAAAGTTCACCACCCAGATCATCTTTCAAATTTAGAGATGCCAAAAGAGTTTAAGATTCCAAAATTAGCATCTCCTTGGTTTCTCCAAGCAAATATGCTTACCAGTATTGCCAATAGGATTTTGAGTATTTGTCAAAAGCTAACCTGAAGGAAAGACTATGTTTGTGAGAAGTAGAAAAGAATTTTATTGTAAAGACACTCACTTTCTATAACTAGACTCTAATGTCATATTACATTGTGGTTTCCAATAATGTATCAGGAAACAGGTGTCTTACGAAGCCATAAAAGACAGAGATAGAACTCAACAGATGAAATTGGGTTGAATCAGATCTCATGGTCAGCATGTTTAAAAACGGTTCCTCAAATTAGGAAGGGCACAAAAAGCTAGACTAGAAATGAAATACCAATGACTCAGGTAACTGATTTTTTAATCACAACAGGGAGAAGTGTGACTTCAGTTTTGGAATCCTTGGGTGAATGATTACACAAAGAGTAGGGACTTAAAATTAGCATGAGCATTCTCCTTGGCTATTCTATCAGACTTAGCACTTTGCTGTATGGGGCAATTAAATACATTAAGAAACTTGAATCAGTTTTATAAAAGGTTTCTAGTAGCAATATGAAATTTCTTCCCAATGGTGAATCTCCAAAGCTAGAAGAGCAGTGGCCAAACGCATTCATGAGAACAATACAATTTTCCTGGGTTGGCAATACCTCATGGATTAAGTATGATTGAATAAAAAAGAATAACTGTGTAGTCTATAAAGCTGTTGGATATTTTTAAAAATTAGAAGATTCTCAAAGGAGAACTTAAGACCTAACATCTGATCTTTGTTAAAATTCCACTGAACATTAGTATAAAGTGTACACAGGCACATTTATTCAGTGCTTGTAAGAACTGGTTAGATAGGTTATAATTTCCTTTTTTCATAGATAATCAATCTGAAGCTCAGAGAGGTTGTATGATTTACCAATGCTCAAATTACCGGTAAATGGCAGATTAGGAATTTCCTCCTTTTTGGATTCTTTTTTTTTTTTTGAGACAGAGTCTCACTTTGTTGCCCAGGCTAGAGTGAGTGCCATGGTGTCAGCCTAGCTCATGGCAACCTTGAACTCCTGTGCTCAAGCAATCCTGCTGCCTCAGCCTCCCGAGTAGCTGGGACTACAGGCATGCGCCACCATGCCCGGCTAATTTTTTCTATATATATTAGTTGGCCAATTAATTTCTTTCTATTTATAGTAGAGACAGGGTCTCGCTCTTGCTCAGGCTGGTTTCGAACTCCTGACCTCGAGCAATCTGCCTGCCTCGGTCTCCCAGAGTGCTAGGATTACAGGCGTGAGCCACCACACCCGGCCTCCTTATTGGATTCTTCAGCTTCATTGGAATAGGATATAATTTGGATATGTAAATAATCTCTATGAAAATGTTACTCAAAGATGCAAAAATTTACCACCATTTTCAAAGATATCATGCCTAGATGAATACCAAATAATTTTGGCAGACAAGGTGGCTCACGCCTGTAATCTTAGCTACTTGGGAGGCTGAGGCAGGAGAATCGCTTGAGCCCAGGAGTTTGAGGTTGCTGTGAGCTAGGCTGTCGCCATGGCACTCTAGCTCAGGCAACAGAGTAAGAATCTGTCTCAAAAATAAAAAACAACAACAACAAAAAAAAAAGAAAAAGAAAAAATTAGCCAGGCATCATAGCACTAGCCTACAGTCCCAGCTACTCTGGAGGCTAAGGCAAGAGGATCATTTGAGTTCAGGAGTTATGGTTGTAGTGAGCTATGATGACACGACTGCATTCTACCCAGGGTGACCAAGTAAGACTCTTGCCTCAAAAATAACAAAAACCAAACTACCAAGTAATTTTATGTCAAGTGTAGGTCACACCTTGAGATCTTGTTCCTTGATTTGGTAAATTTAAACAAATGATTAGATTATTAATTACTATTAATAAATGGCATTGAAAGGTATCACTTTTTTTTATTTACATAAGTAATATGATCTTATCGTAGAGAAGTTTGAAAATAGTAGTAAGCCAAAAGAAAGATTATCCAACCCTCAAATTTTTTTTCAGCATATTATGGGGGTACAAATTTTAAGGTTTCAAATAATGCCCTTGCCCCCCCAGTCCCCACAAGTTTGAGCCTCAAGCGTGACCATCCCCCAGACGGTGCACGTCTCACTCATTATGTATGTTTATACCCGCCCCTTCACCCCTCCCACCGGCCCATTACCCAATTAATGTAGTTCCTGTGTGTCCACTTAGGTGCTGCTCAGTTAATACCAGTTTGCTGGTGAGTATATGTGGTGCTTGTTTTTCCATTCTTGGGATACTTCACTTAGTAGTATGGGTTCCAGCTCTAACCAGGAAAATATAAGATGTGCTATATCACTGTTGTTTCTTAGAGGTGAATAGTACTCCATAGTACTTTAGTATATTTCTTTCTAGTGTTTAATATAAGTGTATATACATATATAAACTAAAATATATACATAAAGAAACATACTCAAATCTATAAACATATAGATTTAAATATGCACATTTAAAATATATGTACATTTTAAATTTATATGCATATATTTATATATATACACATAAAATAATTGAGACTATTCTATATATTCTGCTTACATATTGAATTTTAAAAACTTACCATGGACATCTTTACATTAAATAATTATACTTCTACACTATCTTTTGTTATGACATTATCGGACACTTCAGATTGTTATTGTGAATAATACTGTGATGAACATCCTTGTAGTTATGCCTTTTCCTCAATTCTCAGTTATTTCCCTAAGGCAAATTTCTAGGAGTGAGTTTAATTGCATTGGAGGACATTGACAAATTGTTCTCCAGGAAGTGGTACTTCCACCATCAGTGTATAAGAGTTATTGTTATCTCCCTTACAGCATGAGTATTTTCAGCATATCAGTTGGCATTTATTAAAGTTCCCACGTGCTCACAGTTCTGTCCTCCTGGGGATCTTATGTTCTAAATGGCTGGCTGATCCTGAGATACATATGGGTAATGGAGTGACAGGCAGACCAACTGGATTGCAAGGTTTAAACAAGATAATCCATGTACGGCATATGGCAGAGTATCTACATGCAGTAAATGTTAAGTATATAGTAGTCATTTATTATTGTCATATTTTAGCTTGGAAACTTCCTCTTCATCTCCATCAGGAAAAGTCTTCTATCAGCATCCAAACAAAATACAATCTCCTCTCTGATATCTTTTTTAATTCCTCAAAAGTTGATTTAGGCCCTTTTTCTCTGCACTCAGCACACTTTATATATACTTCTGTTGTATGTCAGATCACACTGTAACGTAATTATTCTTTTATCTCTTTGACTCTCTCAGTACATTGTTAAAGGCTTGTGAATAAGGACTATGTCTTATCTCTGCCCACAGCTCTGGTCCTGACACTTGGTAGCAATGCAATAAATGTTTGTTAACATGAGTCAATGGATGAAAAAACAAATGAATAAAACTTTTGCTTTTCAGATAAGTGACCCAAGACTTCCTCAGTACTCTTCATCACATGATTTCATTTAAGGTATGGAAGAAAGTGGATAAGGACTATCTATAGTCTTAGTTCCTTAGAAGTTGGCAATAGAATTAAGAAAGCTATGGGGAAAACTCTGGTTGAGGGTGTTATTGAAGTTTCATCACCATACTTGTGATGTGTGGGTAAGAGCTCCTTCATTTCTGCTTGTGTAGTTGGATTGTGTCATTGAAGAAGAGAAACCTGTCAAGTTCTCTGAAGGATGGAAAACTAGCATATTCTTGTGGAGATGTCTACCAGACTACATTCCTTTTCCCTAATTCACATGAGTAGGCCACTTTAGTACTGTAATTCTACCACTTCCTGGCCATAACTGATTGAGTGACTGACTCAGTAGGAGCCAATCCATTCATAGTATTGAATCAATTAGATTCTGTCCCTAGGGAATTAGGACTCAGAGCCTAGCTGGGCTCTGTGCTTTAAATCAGAGGAGATACCCTTATCTTAATTTCAAAAGTTTTCCATTTTAACTTGCTCTTCAAGTGGTGTTTGTTACTTCCAATCCAAGGGATTTTGACCCAGGCAGTAGGATGGTTGATTTTACATGTATAGTAGTGCTTTGAAAAATATTATCTATCATATTAATAGTAGTGCTAAGGTTCTGGCCCAAAAGACATGTCCAAAGGGGTCCTGAAGGTTGAGTGCCTTATGGGCACTTCAGCCAAGGGTCAAGATGGAGCTCAAAAACATCCTGTCTTGACTACGATTCAGATGGGTGTTGGGCTATACCCTGACCCCATGCTGACCCTGATGCAGCCCTGGGAATCTCAGAATTTCTGGACTAGTCTTTCATCTTAGCACATTGGCAGAGATAAGGATTAAGATCCTTTGAATTGGAAGCAGCCTGCTGATATAAGGGGAAAAGCTGCAAGGCTTGTGAAATTCCTGGGAAAAGTTTAAAAATATACCTGTGTCTTATCATTTAGACTTTTGAGAGTGAAAGGGGAACTATTAATAGTTATAACAGAACAACAGTCATAAAGTGGAACTGTCTTTGGCAAATGGGGCTACAGTGTCACCGTATCTCTGGGTGATTTGTAGTGATTTACATATATATTTAATTGAGAAAGGTCATAAAAACTGGTATTTATTTTTATTTGGAAGCACTCACATTATTGTTTTAAAAACAAATTCTTATTCATTATAGACAAAAATTATAAAATGTAGATATGCAATAAGAAGGCAATAAAAAATAACCTGCCATCCACCTCTGAAGGATGATGACTGTTAATATTTTGGAATACATATTTCTAGATTTTTCTATTTATTCATATAATATACTTAAATAAAAAATTAGACCATATTGTACATATTATTGTATAAATTGCTTTTTAATGTCCTTTCTATGTCTGCATAATTTTTAATGATTATTTTCTAATTTATTTATTATGTGCCACAGTTCATTTAACAATCCCTAATCTGGGCCATTTAGGCTGTCTCCAGTTTTGCTAGTTGTGTTTTAGAAGACCATTCATTCTCTTGAGATATTTTATCTCATGAAATAAATGTGGGGTAGTAGAGAGGTGGTTTGTACATAGAATCATGCCCTCAGAGACCTCTCAGGTTAGAAATCCACTATAAATTGTATACATAAGCCTATTAAAACATTTTTAACTTGTCACCAAATCAAATGTAAGCTATTCTTTTTTTCCCTTCATTCCAAGACAAAGGGAAGTGTTCGGAAGCAGGGCCTGTGCACCCCCTTGTGTCACCTGCGTGGAATGTGCTGCCAGCATAGCTTTCCCTCTCTGCACAAGAACAGGCCTTGCTAATGCTGAGGAGGAAGTTGGCTTTGCAAAAGACACTGTAAGGGAAATCGAAACTCAGAAAAAGACTGTAATTTCTCTTTATATCCATAGGGATTTTCTGTACCATGAAGTGATCTTGACTTTTAAGTACATTATTAGATAAGATTTTCTTTCTATTGTAGCCCACCTTTGGTACGATGGCATTTTGTATAATCAAAAAAATTTTTTGACAGTAGCATATTCATTGAAAAGCATATAGCAATTATTATAACAAAAGAGATAACAATCATTAACATTTTGATGTATTTTTTTCTAGTATTTTTCCTGCATATACAGATATATACATATAGGTATGTAAATTTTATAGTAGATGGTATACTATTATAAGTTTGCCTCTGCCTTTTTAAAAAATTTATGTATTCATTTCATTAGATAAACCTCAGACTACAAAGCCAAGGCCAAAATAATTTTGCAGTTAGAATGTGTTCAAGAAACCAGTCGCAATTTAACTGGATTAGACTTCAACACAGAGATGATGTGTTCCTCCAAATAAGCTTCACTAAGGAAGATTACATTCCTCCAATATGTCAACAGATGATAAATACACTTTTTTCTCCCTGTCACTGAGGAAGAAATTTTCTTTCTTTTTTTAAATTTTTATTAAAAATAGAAACTTTTAAACTTTTTTTCCCTTTTTTATTTCTTATTCGTATCTTTATTACGAACATAGAAATTTTCTTTCTTGATGGGCCAACAGTATTTCTTTTTTGCTGCTCTTTTCCCTTCTCCTTTCCTTGGTTTCCCCTTTTTACGAAGCTTCTTTAGATGCACTTGCTCATCTCTAAACTGACTCTCATCTTTGCAGAGGTCAAGAGTGTTCCCATGGGTGCAAGATAAGTGTTGTGATTTGGATACCAATTGTAAGTCTGCTTCCTCTTGGCCAAAGGTTGTTCACTAAACAGTTTCTCCCCTTTCGTGGACTTAGAATCAGTAGGCCTGGTAACTTCACCAAATAGGCGGGCACTCAGAGGAGGCACATGCAAGGCACATTCTGAAAGTGAAGACATTTCTTGAGTAGCAAGGAGAAAGAGTCTCTGGATCTGACCTTCCACACCCACGTGCCCTTCTCCCAGAAGACCTCTTGCTTTTTTTAACTTGACATTAAATTGTTATCATAGGAAAGTCAGATTCCATATCTATCTTGTTAACTGATGAATTTCCAGTGCCTAGCGGAATACATGGCATGTAGGAAACCCTTGATAAATATTTATTTGATTACTGAATTTTACTATATCTTATAATTTACCTAACTATTACCCTGTTGTACTTGATTTTCAGGTCATTCACTATTGTAAATCACACAATGATGAACTTTTTTGTGCATAAAGCTTTTTCAACCTTCCTGATTTTTTCCCTTCATATTTCTTGACTGCAATGATTCAATCAAAGGGAATAAAAAATATTAATGCACCAATTCCATGTTGCCAAGTTGCTTTCCAATTCACACAAACATCAGCAGGGTCTGTGAATAAACAGCAGAGCTAGAAACCCAAGTAAGATCTCTGCTCGAAAGCCTGGGTTCTTGATACTATTGTATGCTGCCTCTCCATTGATCTAGTTAAATAATTAATTGAACAATGGTAAACTAAAGATTATGATTAATTAATTCTGATTCATCAAGCCCGTAATTCTAGCATAAAAAGAAAAGTGTGAGTTTGGCAGGGCTTTAACTTGATGAAGCTATTCTAACTCATGATAACAGGCGCACCAGTAGTCCAAATGGCATTTTTGTGTGGCTTAGAAAAAGAACACTTCTCCAAGATATTTTGATGCCTTCTGCAGAAAAATTATCTCAGTAAGTACATAAATATATGAATATAGAGGTGTGAATTGCACTCTCTAGAGGCCTAAGGCATAAAACCTAGACAATTCTATTTTCTAAGCCCTTGAGGATATTCTTTTTAATCCAGGCTAGAATTGTGTGAGGATATAATGTCAAGCTAAGTAAACTATGTTTTCTGGAAATTTCTTTTTGAAAGCGATGACAATTTTCATCCTTCTCTTAATCTCTTGGGTCTTCTCTAGATATGTTTGTTTTTAAAATGTTTCTAATGTTTCTGTA
Source organism: Mirza zaza (assembly GCA_008750895.1). NCBI lineage: Eukaryota > Metazoa > Chordata > Mammalia > Primates > Cheirogaleidae > Mirza > Mirza zaza. The sequence continues at coordinate 62,002 of VSMD01052298.1, forward strand.
ATCTCATCTACAAATTCTGCTCTGGAATCATAAATCCTCTCAGCTTAGAAAGCAATGGTGGAAAATGTCATTTCATAATAAAATGACTTCTTTTTAAATAATTACAAACTATAATTTTAAAAAGGGAAAGCTAGTTTTGTGGCTATATTTTCATTTGAAAAGAAAATGTGGTATATATATGTGTGTGTGCGTGTATATATATATATACACACATGCCATGGAGTACTATTCAGCCATAAAAAGGAGTAAAATAATGTCTTTTGCAGCAACTTGAATGAAACTGGAGACTATTATCCTAAGCGAAGTATCTCAGGAATGGACAAACACCACATGTACTCTCTAATAATTGGGAACTAAAGAATGGGCACACATGGGCACAAAGAGATGTAAAACACACTGAAAACCAAGAACGAGGAGGGCAGGAGGAGATGAGGGGTAAAAACTTACCTATGGAGCCGGGCGCCGCGCCGGGACTGACGAGCGTGGCTGTGCCGACCCCCTCCCGGCTGCCGCCCGGCTGACCCCCGGCCTGGCGCTGCCTGACAGAGCGGGAGTGGCTCGCTCCGGCCGGCGCCGGGCTGAGGCTGCCGGGTAGGGGTCGGGGGCGCGTGGGGCTGAGCATCCCTCGCGGGTTCGCCGCGCCCGCCCGCCGTGGCCCCTCCTCCGCCTGCCGTGACCCCTGGCGCGGCGGAGCCCGACCCGCAGAAGACTGTGGCGGTGCACATTGGCTGGATAGACCAGAAGTGGACGATGGCACTAGTAAAGAAGAAAATGAATCTGATTCCAGTTCATGCAGGACTTCCAATAGTAGCCAGACGTTATCATCCTGCCATACTACGGAGCCATGCTCATCAGATGAATTTTTCCAAGCACTTAATCATGCTGAGCAAACATTTAAAAAAATGGAAAACCATTTGAGACATAAACAGTTGTGTGATGTAATTTTAGTTGCTGGTGATCGCAGAATTCCAGCTCACAGATTGGTGCTCTCCTCTGTATCCGATTATTTTGCTGCCATGTTTACTAATGATGTCAGAGAAGCAAGACAAGAAGAAATAAAAATGGAAGGTGTAGAACCAAATTCATTATGGTCTTTGATTCAGTATGCATACACAGGCCGCCTTGAATTAAAAGAAGATAATATTGAGTGCCTGTTATCTACAGCTTGCCTTCTTCAGCTTTCACAGGTTGTGGAAGCATGCTGTAAGTTTTTAATGAAACAGCTTCACCCATCCAACTGTCTGGGAATCCATTCTTTAGCTGATGCCCAAGGTTGTACAGATTTGCATAAAGTGGCACACAATTACACTATGGAGCATTTTATGGAAGTCATCAGAAACCAGGAATTTGTATTATTACCAGCCAGCCAAATTGCAAAGCTCTTGGCCAGTGATGACATGAACATTCCTAATGAGGAGACAATATTGAATGCACTTCTTACTTGGGTCCATCATGATTTGGAACAGAGACGGAAAGATCTCAGTAAACTTTTGGCTTATATTAGGCTACCTCTTCTTGCACCACAGTTCCTGGCAGACATGGAAAATAATGCACTTTTTCAGGATGATATAGAGTGTCAGAAACTCATTATAGAAGCAATGAAGTATCATTTATTACCAGAGAGACGACCCATGTTACAAAGTCCTCGGACAAAACCTAGGAAGTCAACTGTTGGCACATTATTTGCAGTTGGAGGAATGGATTCAACAAAAGGAGCAACAGGCATTGAAAAGTATGATCTCTGTACAAATATGTGGACTCCTGTAGCGAATATGAATGGGAGGAGGCTACAGTTTGGTGTTGCAGTGTTAGAAGACAAACTGTATGTGGTGGGAGGAAGAGACGGGCTGAAGACTTTGAATGCTGTAGAGTGCTACAACCCTAAAACAAAAACTTGGAGTGTGATGCCACCGATGTCCACACATAGGCATGGCCTTGGTGTGGCTGTACTGGAAGGTCCCATGTATGCCGTCGGGGGGCACGATGGCTGGAGCTATCTGAATATAGTAGAAAGATGGGACCCTGAGGCTCGCCAGTGGAATTTTGTTGCCACTATGTCCACCCCCAGGAGCACAGTAGGTGTGGCAGTACTGAGTGGAAAGCTGTATGCAGTTGGTGGTCATGATGGGAGTCTTGTCTCAAATCAGTAGAATGTTTTGATCCTTATACTAATAAATGGACACTGTGTGCACAGATGTCAAAAAGGAGAGGTGGTGTCGGAGTAACAACCTGGAATGGCTTGCTGTATGCTATTGGAGGACATGATGCTCCCGCATCCAACTTGACTTCCAGACTCTCAGACTGTGTGGAGAGATATGATCCCAAAACAGACATGTGGACTGCAGTAGCCTCTGTGAGCATCAGCCGTGATGCAGTGGGGGTCTGTTTACTTGGTGACAAATTGTGTGCGGTTGGGGGTTATGATGGTCAGACCTACCTGAATACAGTGGAGGCTTATGATCCCCAGACAAATGAGTGGACCCAGGTTGCTCCACTGTGCCTAGGAAGAGCTGGGGCTTGTGTTGTGACTGTAAAATTATAATTCAGTGCTTTGTTTTCTAAATGAAGATATTCTCTTTCTTTATTAATTTAGTACAGTTATTCTATCAATGGATACACTTTTAGTACATGTACAGTGCACATTCCTGGGCACAAAGTGCCTGATCTCAAAGTGAAGATGTCAAAACAAGGGAGAAAGAAGTGGATGGACCAGTCATTTCTTAGTAAATTAACACTACAGCTGGTGGATTGTGAACATATCATATGTTCCTGATATAAAATGAGGACAAATGTAGTGCTCTGAAACATAACCCAGTGCTAACTGGGGATTTCATTTATTCATAGTCAAGTACCTTTTACTCACATTATCCAAATTTATTACAGTGAAAACACACCAGGTAAAACTTGTAAAATGTTGCTTTATAAGTTTATCATACATGAATTGCAGTAATTTTTGTTTGTTTGCTTGTTTAACCACAACCACTATTTTAATGACATACTAAAGACTATACTATTTAGTTTTTTCAGAAACAGGTGCATTATATGTGCTTTGGTTGTGGATTTTGTTTCTAAAATTGACTTAGTCCAATGAATAAAGAAAAACATTAAAGAGTTAAAATAACAATAACCAAATAAAAACTTGATATACTCTTTAGGGTCTATTTAAGCATTCATTCCATTACACCTAGATTCACCAAGAACTATGTTAGGATATTCTAAAATTGAAATTGAAACATGGTATCTTGCATTAAATTTAAGATATGCGAATTTGTGTAGAGAAAATAAATGTTATATACCCTGTAATGCTCTTTCACCTAATTAATATTTAATTATATGGATTTGTTTTATGTTATAAAAGATGTTTTGATTTTGTTTTTTGATATTGACAAAATTGTTCAGATTTTCTTATAGTCTCAAGTTTATATTTGTCTCCCCTGCCTGGTTTCTTAGGTTTTGCCATAGTTAGTAACCCATTGTGTTTCTTTGTAATCAGTTTTGAGGGAATGGGCTTATTGAATGTTTGAAAAATAAGTTTAAAGTGTTTGTTACCCAAAGTTTTGTACATTTGTAAACTCTAATTACGTATGTGAATGTTAATACTCTCAGTGAATTGTTATTGTTTGCAAAAATGCACTGGGCAGTAACATTTTGTGATAAATCCTACAAGGTAAAAGTCATTAACTTATATCTTAATATAAAATGAGTATTAAAAAAACAAAAAAAAAACTTACCTATCAGGTACAATGAACACTATTTTGGTGATGGGCACACTAAACTCCCTTACTTAAGCCTCATAAAAGTATCTACATAACAAAAACATTTGTATCCCCTTAATGTTTTAAAATAAAAAAATAAAAACAAAAGAATGGAAGGTGAGTGTGTTGGCTCATGCATGTAATCCTAGCACTTTGGGAGGCCAAGGCAGGAGGATAGTTTGAGCTCAGGAGTCTGAGACCAGCCTGAGCAAGAGCGAGACCCTGTCTCTACAAAAAATAGAAAAATAAGCAAGGCGTGGTGGCATATACTGGTAGTCCCAGCTACTCATGAGGCTGAGGCAGGAAGATCCCTTGAGCCCAGGATTTGTAGGCATCAGTGAGCTATGATGATGCCACTGCACTGTAGCTCGGGTGACAGAGTGAGGACCTGTCTCAAGGAAAAAAAAAAAAGAATAGGAGTTGAAGAAGCAGAGACAGTAAGTCTTTCTAGGAGTTTAGTTGTAAAGGGATAAAGAAAAAATGGAGTATTATCTGGAGGGGCAATTGGGATACCTATACACAATTTTTATTTGTCAATTAATAAAATCAATTAATTAAGAAAAAAAGTGTATTTGCTTAGCTGGCTGTGGTGGCGCATGTTTGAACTACTAGCTACTTGGGAGGTTGAGGCAGGAGGATCACTTGAGCCCAGGAGTTTAATTAAGGCTGCAGTGAACTATGATTGCATCACTGCACCCCAGCTTGAGTGACAGCCTGGGTGACAAATACATAAATAAATAAATAAAAATAAAAAGAAGTATATTTGATATTCAACCTTGACAACTCTGCTTCCAAATGTAAATTTGTGAATATCTTTACAGAGATATTGCTATAAATTTTTTTCCATAAATATTTCATTATCACTGGTCTGACAAGTTGAACAATTATAAGGACATCTGTACATTGATTTTTAATCATTTAAATATAGTTAAAGTATTTCTACGCTGAAATAAAAATGTTTAAGGGGCTTTTTATTTAAAATAACATCCTGAGACCTTTTTTACATAGCAGATAGAGAATACATTTCTTTGAGAACATCTTTTTCTCCTCTATTTTGTTCTGCTGCTGCCATCTAGAGTAAAAGTGAAGCAAAGGAAGCAGACCTCAACCAAGCCATACAGACTTCAGATTCAATCAGAAACACAGAATAGCTTTTTAAAAGGAATTTTATGTTTAATTGACAAATAATAATTATGTTTATTTATGGGGTAAAATGTGCTGTTTTGATACATGTATACATTGTGAAGTGAGCAAATTAGGGTAATTTACATATCCATCACCTCCCATACTTATCATTTCTTTGTGGTGGGAAAATTTAAAATCTGCTCTTTTATAGCAATTTTGAAATATAAAATATGTTATCTTTAACTATAGTCACTCTGCTGTGCAATAGATCACCAGAACTTATTCCTCCTGTTTAACTGAAACTTTGTACCCTTTTTACCCTTTGACCAACATTTCCCCTTTCTCCATCCATCCTCCCCACCCTTGTCACCCTTTGGTAACTCCTATTCTTTTTTTTTTTTTTTTAAGAGACAGGGTCTCCCTGTCATTCAGGCTGGAGTGCAGTGGTGCAATCATATTTCACTGTCAACTTTAACTCCTGGGCTCAAGTGATCCTTCTTTCTCAGCCTCCTGAGTGGCTGGGCGTATAGGCGTACACCAACATATCCGGTTAACATTTTTTTTTGTTTTTGAGACAGAGTCTCACTCTGTTGCCTGTGCTAGAGTGCCGTGGCATCAGCCTAGCTCACAGCAACTTCAAACTCCTGGGCTCAAGCGATACTTCTGCCTCAGCCTCCTGAGTAGCTGGGACTACACGTATGCGCCACCATGCCCAGCTAATTTTTTCTATACATATTTTTAGTTGGCCAATTAATTTCATTCTATTTTTAATAGATGGGGTCTTGCTCTTGCTCAGGCTGATTTTGAACCCCTGACCTTGAGCAATCCTCCCGCCTCAGCCTCCCAGAATGCTAGGATCATAGGGGTGAGCCACTGCACCCGGCCGCAGTTAACTTTTGTGTGTGTGTGTGTGTGTGAGTGTGTGTGGTGTTTTGTGTGTGTAGATCGTGGTCTCACTATGTTGTCTAGGTTGGCTTTGAACCTCTGGCTTGAAGCGATACTCCCATCTTAGCCTCCCAAAGTGCTGGGATTACAGATGTGAGGCACCGCACCTGGCCTCTATTCTCTTCTTTATGAGTTGAATTCTTTTAGATTCCACCTATAACTGAGATCATGTCATATTTGTCTTTCTGTGCAGGGTTTATCTCATGTAGCATAATGTTCTCTGGATTCACCCATGTTGTTGTAAATGACAACATTTTGTGGGTTTTCTTAAGGTTGAGTAGTATTTCATTGTATGCGTATATCACATTTTCTTTATCCATTCATTTGTTGATGGGCACTTAGGTTGATTTCATATCTTGTTATTGTGAATTGTGCTGCAACAAACATGGGAGTGCAGATGTCTCACTGATATACTGATTTCGATTCCTTTGGATTATATAGCCAGTAGCGGTATTGCTGGACCAGAGAGTAATTCTATTTTCAGTTTTTAGAGGAACCTCCATACAGCTTTCCATAATAGCTCTACTAATTTACATTCCCACCAACAGTGTACAAGGTTTCTCTTTTCTCTGCATCCTAACCAACACTTACCTATCATCTTTTTGATAGTGGCCTTTCTAACAGGTATGAGGTGATATCTCATTGTGGTTTTAATTTGCATTTCCCTGATGATTAGAGATGTTGAGCATTTTTTTCACATACCTATTGGCCATTTGTACATCTTCTTTTTAGAAATGTCTATTCGGGTCCATTGCCTACTATTTAATTGGTTATTTGTTTTCTTACTATTGAGTAGTTTAAGTTCCTTATATAATAGGTCCATATAGTAGTAAAACATTTTAAAAAGAAAAGAATGAGACAATTATGGTATATTGTAATATATTTTGGATATTAATCCCCCTTATCTGATATATATATGTGTATGTGTGTTGAGCCATCCTTGAATACAGGGATTCAAGGATGAATCCACATATGTTGAGCCATCCTTGAATACAGGGATAAATCCCACTTGATCATGGTGAATGATCCTTTTACAGTGCTACTGAATTCAGTTTGCTAGTATTTTATTGATGATTTTTGCATCTATGTACCTCAGGTATATTGGCCTACAGTTTTCTTTCCTTGTAGTGTCCTTGTCTGGCTTTGGTACCAGCATAATGCTAGCCTCATAAAATGAGTGGAAATATTTCCTCCTCTTCAATTTTTTGGAAGAGTTTGAGAAGGATTGATACTAGTTCCTTAAATGTTTGATAGAATTCAGCTGTGAAGTCATCTGGTCCTGGGCTTTTCTTTGATGAGAGACTTAGTACTGATTCAATCTATTTGGATTTTCAATTTTTTTAAAAAAAATTTATTTCAAAATATTAAGGAGGTAGAAATATTTTTGTTATATAGATAACCTGTATGAGGCTTAAGTCAGGGCTTTTAGTGTGCCCATCACCAGAATAGTGTTCATTGTACTGGACAGGTAAGTTTTTAATCTCTCATCCCCACTCAGCCTCCCCTTCCTTGTTTTCCAATGCCCTTTACATCTCTTTGTGCCCAGCGTTTAGCTCCCAATTATTAGAGAGTACATGTAGTGCTTGTTTTTCCATTTCTGAGATACTTCATTTAGGATAATGTTCTGTAGTTCCATCTAACTTGCTGCAAAAGACATTATTTCATTCCTTTGTTTGGCTAATACTCTATTGTGTATATATACACCATTTTTTCTTTATCTACTCATCAATTTATGGGCACTTGGGTTGATTCCACATCTTTGCAATTGTGAGTCGTGCTGCAATAAACATTTAAGTGCAAGTGTCTTTTTATAAAATGACTTATTGGCCTTTGAGTAGATACTGAGCCATGGGGTTGCTAGATGGAATGGTAAGTCTCTATTTATTTCTTTGAGGAATTCATCCTGTTTTCCACACAGCCTGGACTAACTTTCAGTCCTACCAACAGAGTATATGTGTTCCCTATGTTTCTGCACCCACACCAACATCTATTTTTTGCCTTTTAGTAATGGCCATTTTCTCTTTTTTCTTAGTCTAGCTAAGGGTTTGTCAGTTTTGTTTAGCTTTTCAAGAAATCAACTCTTAGTTTCATTGATCTTTTCTGTTGTTTTCTAGCCTCTATTTTATTTATTGCTGCTCTAATCTTTATTTCCTTCCTTCTGCTAACTTTGGCTTTACTTTGTTCTTCTCTTTATAGTTCCTTGAGGTATAATGTTAGGTTGTTTATTTGAGATATTTTTTCTTTTTTGATATAGGCATTTAATGCTATAAATGTCACTCTTATAACTGCTTTGGCTGTGACTCATAAGTTTTAGTATGTTGTACTTCCGTTTTTGTTTATTTGAAGATATCTTTTAATTTCCCCTTTGATTTATTCTTTGACCCAATGGTTGTTTAGGAGCATATTGTTTAATTTCCACATGTTTGTGAGTTTTCCATGATTCCTCCTATTATTAATTTCTAATTTTGTACCATTGTGGTCAGAAACAGAGAATAGTAGGGACTGTTTCAGACATCATACTAGCACAAGTAGTATTCTCTTATGTGTTTGTGAATATAGCAACACATTCATAAACTGTTTCAGATCCAATTTTGAATAGTCAGTATTTGCCTCTAGTATTTTATGCATTCTGATTTTTTACCCCGTTTTCTCTTACGTGGCAGCATCTCCTAAGGGTTCCTGGGCCTAAAGATGCTTCCTTTTCCTTTTCATCAAAATGTGCTCTCTGGACAGGATCTGATAAACACATTCATACTCAGTGTAAAGGATGATAAAACCAGATGTTTGAACTGTTTCAGAGATAGTTCAGCCTTGGTGAGCCTATAAACAGCCACCTCATCGGTTTCTATGTAGGGACAGTGCAAGGTGGATACATTCAGACCCAAGAATTCACAATTGCAAAGTTGTGGAAACAGCCCAAGTGCCCATCAATACATGAGTGGATTAATAAAATGTGGTATATGTATACCATGGAGTACTACTCAGCTTTAAGAAACAATGGTGATATAGCACCGCTTGTATTTTCCTGGGGAGAGCTGGAACCCATTCTACTAAGTGAAGTATCTCAAGAATGGAAAAACCAGCACCACATGTACTCCCCAGCAAATTGGTATTAACGGATCAACACCTAAGTGGACCTACAGGAATAACATTTATTGGGTGTTGGGCAGGAGGGGGGGGAGGAGGGGATGGGTATATACAAACACAACGAGTGAGATGTGCAAGATTTGGGGGATGGTCATGCTTGAAGCTCTGACTCGAGGGGGGAGGGGAGCATGGGCAATATACGTAACCTTAACATTTGTACCCCCATACTATGCTGAAATAAAAACAAAACAAAACAAAAACAAACAAAAAAACCTCTTGAGGGCTTACTTAGTTTAGTTCCTCCACATTTGGTTGTCAGGAAGACCTTATCTATAATTTCACCAATGATAATATCATGTAGGACCTCAATATTAATACACAAAAAGACCTGCTACAGAGGCCCTCTCTGATGATTTATATGTACTCCCTTTGCATCTAGTATTTGCCCTAAATGAACACCTATCTCATTTTATCAGAATTCTTTAATTGTCTGTCTACCCAATTAGATTATAAGCCTTCTGAGGAGGGCAGGAACTGTTGTAGCCCTTGCCCTGAGTAGACAATGAATAAATATTTGTTAAAAAATGAATAAAGATATTATATTTAAAAATTTACTTGACTTTATGTTTATATTCAAAAGAGTTTTTTTTAATGAGTAAACTTAAAAAATTTATTTGGTCTCTATTAATACCTGTTTCATTCTAATAATATCTCTCAGCTAGCAGTACTAGTTTTTAAGCCACAGCTACAAGCATGCCCTTCCCCCATAAAGTGCACTCTGCACCCATTAGTTGTGACTTTACTCACCCCCATCACCCCCTCCCATCTGACTAGCACCCGATGAATATTACTTCCATGTGAGCACGTTAGTGCTGATCAGTTAATACAAATTTGGTGGCGAGTATATGTGTGCTTGTTTTTCCATTCTTGTGATACTTGACTTCAAAGGATGGGCTCCAGCTCTATCCAGGGTAATATAGGAGGTGCTAGTTCACCATTGTTTTTTGTAGTTGAATAGTATTACATAGTATACATATACTACATTTTATTAATCCACTCATGTATTGATGGGCACTTGAGTTGTTTCCATATCCTTGAATTGTGAATTGTGCTGCCATAAATATTCGAGTGCAGATGTCATTATTATAGAATGTCTTTTTTTCCTTTGGGTAGATGCCTAGTAGTGAGATTGCTGGATCAAATGGTATTTCTATTTTTAGCTCTATGAGATATTTCCAAATTACTTTCCACAAGGGTTGTACTAATTTGCAGTCCCATCAGAGTCTCACTCTGTTGCCCGGGCTAGAGTGCTGTGGCATCAGCCTAGCTCACAGCAACCTCAAACTCCTGGACTCAAGCAATCCTTCTGCCTCAGCCTCTGGAGTAGCTGGGACTATAGGCATGCACCACCAAGCCCAGCTAATTTTTTCTCTCTATATTTAGTTGACCAATTAATTTCTTTCCATTTTATTTAGTAGAGACGGGGTCTTGCTCTTGCTCAGGCTGGTTTTGAACTCCTGACCTTGAGTGATCCTCCCACCTCGACCTCCCAGAGTGCTAGGATTACAGGCATGAGCCACCTCGTCTGGCCCTTGTTAAGAGTTTTTATCATAAAAGTGTGCTGGCTTTTGTAAAATGCTTTTTCTGCATCTATTGGGGGAATCATATGGTCTTTGTTCTTCCTTTTATTTATGTGGCGAATTACATTTATAGATTTGCAGATGTTGAACCATCCTTGCATCTCTGGGATAAAGCCCACCTGGTCATGACAATTATTTTTTTATGTGCTGTTGAATTTAGGGTTTGCTAATATTTTGTTGAGGATTTTCCCATCTATATCCATGGGGGATATTATTCGGTAGTTTTCTTTTTTTTTGTTGTGTACTTTCCTGGCTTTGGTATCAAGGTGATATTGGCTCTTAGAATGAGTTGGGGAGGATACCGTACTTCTCAATGTTGTGGAATAATTTCTGCAGCATAGGTATGAGTTTGTAAGTTTGGTAAAATCAGGTGTGAAGCCATGTGGTCCAAGACTTCTTTTGTTGGAAGATTTTAATTGCTGCTTTAATTTCTGTGCTTAATATTAGTCTGTTCAGGAATTTTATTTTTTCCTGATTGAGTATAAGCAGGTTGTGTGTTTCTAAGAATTTGTCCACTTCCTCATGTTTTGTAATTTGGGGGCATATAGATTTGTATAGTATTCAAAGATAATGTTTTGTATTTCCATGATGTCTGTAGTGACCTCTCCTATTTCATTTTTAATTCAGCTTATTAGAATCCTTCCTTTCTAGTTCTTATCAATCTAGGAAGAGGGGTGTCAATTTTGTTTATCTTTTTGAAAAGCCAACTTTTGGTTTTATTAATCTTCTGTATAGTTCTTTTGTTTTTGATTTCATTTAGTTCTGCTCTGGTCTTAGTTATTTCTTTTCTTCTGCTAGGTTTAGGATTGATTTCCTCTTCCATTTCCAGTTCCTTGAGATGGTTTATTAGTTTGTTGATTTGTAACCTTGGTGTCTTTTGGATGTGAGCATTTAATGCTATTAGTTTTCCTCTCAGGAATGCTATTGCTGTATCCCACAGATTTTGATAACTTGTGTCCCCTTTATCATTTAGTTCAAAGAATATTTTGATTTCCATCTGGATCTCCTTCTTGACCTCATCGTCATTCAGCAATAGATTGTTTAGTTTTCATGACTTTGTGAAGTGTTGAGTTTTTCTGTTGAAATTGATCTCTAATTTTATTCCAATGTGGTCTGAGAAGATACATGGTATAATTTCTATTTTTTAAAATTGTTTAAAATTTGTTGAGGTTTCGTTAGTGGCCTAGGATGTGATCAATTTTAGAGAAAGTTCCATCAGCTGATGAGAAGAATGTATATTCAGTTTTATTTGGGTGGAATGTTCTATAAATGTCTGTTAGACCCATTTGTTCTAGAGCTCTGTTTAAGTTCTTTCTTTCTGCTTAGAGGATCTGTCCAGTTCAGTCAGTGGGGTGTTGAAATTGCCAGCTACTACCACATTACTGTTTATCATGTTATTTAGATCAAACAGTGTTTGCTTTATGTATCTGGGTGCTCCTGTTTTTGGTGTATAAATATTAAAAATTAAGTCTTCTTGTTGGATTTTTCCCCCCACCACTATATAGTGACCATCTTTGTTTTTCTTTATTTTTTCTGTTTTAAAGTTTATGTTATCTGATATAAGAATAGCTACCCCAGCTTTCTTTTGGTTTTCATTTGCCTGGAAGTTTGTTTTCCAACCCTTCACCTTGAATCTGCAAGCATCTTTTTAGGTAAGATGTTTTTCTTGGAGACAGGAGAGGCTTGGCTTGTGTTTTTTTATCCACTCAGTGGATGTCTCAGTCAGTCTATGTCTCTTCAATGGATAATTCAAATAATTCACATTTATTGAGGGAATTGATATTTGGGGTAGATTTTTGATCATACTGTTTGATAATTATTGTTTTGTAAACTCTCTAGCTCTTGTGGAATTATGGTTTTGGACTTTAACTCTTGAGTGATTTTACATTTTTGGGTGTCTATTATGCTATTCAGTGTATAACACTGAGTACTTCCTGCAGGGTAGGTCTGGTCTTTACAAATTCCAAGAGTCATTGCTTGTCTTGGAAAGTCTTTATTTCTCCCTCATATATGAAGCTTAGTTTTGCCGGGTGAAGAATTCTAGGTTGGTCATTATTCTGTTTTAGAAGATTGAGAATAAGTCCCCAGTTCCTTCTGTCTTGTAAGGTTTCAGTTGAGAAGTTCACAGTTAGTCTGATAGGTTTTCCTTTGTAGGTTTTCTGCTGTTTTCATTTTACTGCTTGACGGATCACCTCTTTTGTGTTTACTTTGGCCAGCCTAATAACTATGTGACATTGTGATTGCCTTTTCATATTGAGTCTCCTCGGAGTTCTGTGTGCTTCTTATACCTAGATATCTTGATATCTAGATTTCTGGGAAGGCCAGGTAAATTTTCCTCTATTATTCTAAGAAATAGATTTTCTAGCCCTTGGATATTTTCTTCTTTTCTCTCTGGGATGCCTATAATTCTTTACACAATCTCACATTTCTTGTATATTTTGTTCATGTCTCTTGCTTCTGTGTTCTTTTTCTTCATCTGATTTGTTTAGCACATAGGCATTATCTTCTAGCTCTGAGATTCTTTCCTGTGCATGATTCAACCTATTCTTAAGGATTTCCACTGTGTTTTGTAGTTCCTTGAATGACTCTTTCATTTCTAGTATTTCTATTAGTTTCTTTAGTAATTCATTCAATTTCTTTAGATAACTTTTCAGTCATTTCCTGTATTGTTCTTGTGGTTTCTTTGTGTTGGGTTTCTATTTTCTCTTCGATTTCATTGTGTTTTCTCACATCACATATTTGGAATTCTTCCTTTTGTCATTTTAACATTTCATTTAAGTTGGCATCCATTGTTAAGGATCTAATGATTTCTTTTGGGGGTAACTTTTCTCTCTGATCTTTCATTTTCTTGCATTCTTTTGCTGATTTTTCTCATCAGGCTTCTTGGTGGAGAATTGGGTATGCTACAACTGGTTTATGGCGCTATCTCCAAGTCCCCAAGGGTCATTTCTTGACAGTGCTGGTGAGAAGTGCACTGGCCCCGTATTGCCTTAGGGGTATTTTAGCAAGTTGGGTTAACTCTGACCTGTTATCTTCACCTCTTGCCAATGGACACTAATGAGTTTGGTCTCCCTGTTTTAGCTCCAAGCTAGTGGATTGCACTTGTGGGTATGCCCTCTAATAGCTTCAAATGGAAGGCACAGTGTTAAGCTATGGGATTACCCTCTCTGTTGTTGATTGCAGGTTGTGTGGAAGAGCCAGTTATTGAGGTAATCTGATGTCCCTGTGGTCAGCTCTTGTCCCCAGGATAGGGTCTGCATATACCCTGATCTTTGGGAGGGGCTTTGCCACCCCCAAGGGTTGCTTGGACACTCTTTCCCCTTAAGGTGGGGATAGAGGCAAGAAAGATCACAGCTGGTGTACACAAGCCTGGGTGTGTGTGACTCTATGGTTGCTTGACCTGCTGCTATAGAGAGTTGCTAATATGTTATTCAGGGCTCTTTCACCACACTTTGGATGGCTGCTCCTGATAGGAGGGGTCAATTGGTGCAATTGCTGAGGTCTCTGGCCAGGTTTTCCCTTCATTGTCCACAAATCCTATGTCAGTGGGCCCCAGACCTGGAGAGCAAGCTCTGGAGTTATGTTCCTATTAGATGACCTAAGCTGGTCTGGTGGGCTGAATCAACAGGCTGCTGACTATTTCTTTGGCTCCAAGGTCCCACAGATTCAAGCCCACCACACAGAGAAAGTGGCTTTCCTCCTCCACCCCACCTCCAAAGGCGGGGTCTGCTGTGCCCAGCATGAAAGTCCCCAGGCTGGGGGAGGGGTGTTGCCTGAAACTGCCACATGTAGCAGCATCTCTGGGCTGGGGACCCCAAAGATTGACCTTGAAGAACTAGCCAGCACTGGGGGTGAGCACTCAAGAGTCTGTCAAAACTGGTCCACTGAGCTGAATCAACAGGCTGCTATTTTTTAGCACCAAGGTCCCACAGATTCACACCAGCAGCACAGAGAAAGTGGTTTTTCTTGCTTCTCCCCACCTCTGAGGGCAGAGTCCACCTTGCCTGTCACGAAAGTCCCGGGGCTGGGGCAGGGGTGTTGCCTGAAACCACTGTGCGCTGCAGTGTCTCCTGGCTGGGGACCCCAAAGATGGTGGCCTCCCACCCCTGGAGAGGTAGCACTGGGGGTGATTACTCAAGAGTTGGCAGAAACCTGTCCAGTGGACTGAATTGACAGGCTACCCGCTGTCACCTAGCAGAGGTCCCTGCTCTTCTGGTCCCACCCTGAGCTGCCTGCATTGCTAGTGGTTTCCAGGGGCTAGAGCCCCCTTTTCAGTGTTTACCTCCTGTGCTCTGGTCCCACTGATCAACAGAGGCAAGGTGCCTGTCTCCAAACTCCCTTGCACAGTTGTAGTTGTTGGACGTAACCATTGAGATCAGTCCCTCTCCTACCCAGTGTGGTCCCAGCACAGAGCACTGGAGAGTTTGAAATGTTTTCTGCTATTGTCTTCTCTCCACATAGCCTGTCGTCCCGTGCCACGACTTTGCACCAACTTCAGGCATGTCCCTGTCTGAGTGGGTGTGGAGGTCTGTGGGGTAGCTCGACATCCCCCTGTGTGTCAGATTGCACTGCACTGGCCAGCTGGGCAGCCGGCCCTTCTGCACTGCTCTCTATTCCTTGTGATATTTCTCACACTCTCCAGTCTTTGCAAACGTATCTTGCTTTCACCTTCTTTCCTGTGCTGCGTTGCCCATGCTATTTCTCTGCAGATTCACAGTACTATTCCGAGTAGCTGTTCATAGTAGCTGTCCAAGTTCTTCACCTCCTTCTCTGGGAGCAGTGAGCCAGGAGGCCACCACTAATCTGCCATTTTTTTCAGAAGCTCTGAAAACAATTTAATGTGGAATATTGTTGTAATAGCATTAAAAGTCAGACAAATAGGGCAGTCTACAGTTCAAGCTATAACATAGTTATAAGACTTGAATTTGCTACTACTATTGTTACCAACATCATTTAAACCATACCTATTATCAGATAGCATGTTTTAACAAGCCGTAATAAATTTCTGAAGTGCAAGCATGCCACCAGTATTGAAGTTGTAATATCTTTTTTTAGTTTTTAATTTTTTATGAGAGATTGATTCAATTAATTTTACCTTGATATTATTAAAAATAATAAATGATTCATTTATAACAAGACATATTAAACTATCTCATTTTTGCAATTTTGAGAAATTTATTTTTCTAATTCAAACTATTTTTAAGGAGAATATATTTTCAATTTTTTTTTAAATTGCAGTAAAATATTCACGACATAAAATTTGCCAATTTAACCATTTTTAAGTGTGTAGTTCAGTAGCAAGAAGAGCATTTATATTGTGCAACCATCACCACTATTCATTTCCAGAGTGTTTTTCATCTTCCAAAATTGAAACTCTATACCCCTTAAACAATAAATACCCATTTTTTTCCTCCCCCCTAGCTCCTGGCAAGAAGTTGTGATATTTTTATTCTCAACATGGAGTAGTGAAATATATATAACTAGTTAGATGATAACTGAATAACTAAATTATTGCTCTAAGTGGAGCAAAAGGTAGAACAAGAATAATGAAGAAAAAGAAATTAAAAGTCTGGCTAGACTGGGCTTGGTGGCTCATGCCTGTAATTCTAGCACTATGAGAGGCTGAGGTGGTAGGATCATTTGAGCTCAGGAGTTCAAGACCAGCCTGAGCAAGAATGAGACCCCATCTCTACTATAAATAGAAAGAAATTAGCTAGACAACTAAAAATATATAGGAAAAATTAGCCAGGCACAGTGGCACATGCCTCTAGTCCCAGCTACTCAGGAGGCTGAGGCGGGAGGATCTCTTGAGCCCAGGAGTTTGAGGTTGCTGTGAGCTAGGCTGATGCCACAACACTCTAGCCTGGGCAATAGAATGAGACTGTCTCAAAAAAAAGAAAAAGAAAAAAAAAGTCTGACCAAATCAGGTCAAGTCCAAACCTTAAAAACAACAATATATGGTTGGCTCATTTTTGTTGTTGTTTTTGTCCATTCACTCTATGTCTTTTGATTGGAAAATTTAGTCCATTTGCATTCAATATTACTATTAATATGCTTCTGCCATGTTGTTATTTGCATTTTTGTGTTCCTTTCTTTCTTATCTCCTTCCTGTTTTCCTTTTAAAAGTGGTTTTCCCTGGTTGTGTGTTTTAATTTCTTACATTTTATTTTTGTGTATCTGTTGTAGGTTTTTTGATTTGAAGTTACCATGAGGCTTGCAAAAAACATTTTATAATGAATTAAACATATGATAACTCTGCTTATAAACAAACAAGCAAAGAGAGATCTAATAGATTTTCTACCCTTTTACTCAACCCCTTCTACTTTTTTAACTTTTTGTTGTTTTCATTCATATCTTTTTATACTGTCTTACAAAAAATTATTGCATTCGTTTTTGATAGGTTTGTCTTTTGGTCTTCCTACTCAAGATACAAATCATTTATGGACCACAATTATAGCAATAGAGTATTTTGTATTTGTGTACTTACTGTTACCAGTTAGTTGTATACCTTCAGGTGATTTCTTATTGTTTATTAATGTCCTTTCAGACTGAAGAACTCCTTAGCATTTCTTGTAGGACAGGTCTGGTATTGATGAAATTCCTCAGTTTTTGTTTGTCTGGGAAAATCTTTATTTTTCCTTCATGTTTCAAGGTTATTTTTGCAGGATATAATATTCTATGATTAAGGTTTTTTATTCCCTCAGCACTTTTAATATATTATGGCATTCTCTTCTGGTCTATAATGTTTTCACTGAGAAGTCTGATGCTAGACCTATTGGAGCCTGTTTGTATGTTTTTGTTTTTGTTTTTTATTGCTTCCCTTAGGACCTTTCCTTTATTCATGACCTTTGGAAGCTTGGTTATTAAAGCCCTTGAGGCACTCTTGTTTTGGTTAAATCTGCTTGATGTTCTATGACCTTTTTGTACTTGAATATTGATATATTTCTCTCAGTTTGGAAAATTCTCTGTTATTTCTTTGAATGAACTTTTTACCTCAATCTCTCTCTTTCTACCTCGTTTTTAAGATCAATAACTCTTAGCTTTGGCCTTTTGAGTTTATTTTCTAGATCTTTTAAGTATGCTTTATTCTTTTTAATTCTTCTCTTTTTACTGTGTATTTTCAAATAGCCTGTCTTCAAGCTAATTCTGTCTTCTATTTGATCAATTCTTCTTTTGAGAGACTCTGGTGCAGTTTCAGTTTGTCAATTGAATTTTTCAGCTCCAGACTTTCTGCTTGATTTTTTAAATTATTATTTCAATCTCTTTGTTTAATTTCTCTGATAGACTTCTGAATTCCTTCTCTGTGTTGTCTTGAAGTTCATTTAGCTTCTTCAGGACAGCTATTTGAATTTTCTGTCTGAAAAGTAACATATCTCCATTGCTCCAAGATTGGTCACTAATACCTTATTTATTAATAGTTTGTTTGATGAGGTCATATTTTCCTAAGTTGTTCCTGATGCTTGTGGATGTTCATCAATGTCTGCACATTGAAGAGTTACATGTTTATTTTAATTTTTGCAGTCTGGGCTTATTCTAACACATCTTTCTTGATAGGCTTTCCAGGTATTCAAAGGGAATTGAACGTTGTCATCTAAGTCTTTGGCCACTGAAGCTGTATCAGCACTAGGTGGTGCTTGACACCCAGTAATGACTCTTTTAGACTCCTGGTTGGACCACTTTGGTGGACTTGGGTACAATACAGGAGAATTCCCTGGATTACCTGACAAAGTCTCTCACTCTCTTCCCTCACTCTTTGTTCTGGGCTGCTGGAGTTAGGGGAGGAGTGGTGTGGGCACTCCCTCATGGCTACCAGCTCCAGGTCATACCTGACACCAGCCCAGTCTTACCCATAGCCCATAGTGACAATTTCCTGGCTACCTCTTATGTCTATTCAAAGCTCAAGGGCTCTTTAGTCAGCAGGTGGTGAATCCTGCCAGGACTGGGTCCTTCACTTCAGGGCAGCATGTTTCCCTCTGGCCTAGGGTGGGTCCAGAAATGCCTTCCAGGAACTAAGGCCTGGACTCAGGGACTTCAGGAGTCTGCTTGGTACTTTATTTTACTATGGCTGAGCTGGTACCCAAGTTGCAAAACAAAGTCCTTTGACTTTTCCCTTTCTTTTCCCCAAGTGGAAGAAGTTTCCCTGAGCTTTACTGCCTATAGTTGGGGGGAGGGTGACAATAGCATTGGCTTGGCCACCACAGCTGGTGTCTCACTAAGTCATGTGTATTCCAAGTCCACTGGCTTTAAGCCATCACAGCTGCAGGAATTGCCCAAGGACTGCATCCCTTGGAGCCTGACTGCCTTATGAATTTAGCCTAAGCCCCAGGATGCTTTTTGTCAGCCAGTGGTGGGGCTAGCCAGAACTTGGGTTTCGGGTGGAGGATTTCTCTCTGTCTAGCCTGGTTTAAATGCTCCCTTCATGAGCACTGACAAAATTCTGCCCTGTGCTGTGTCCCCCTGTACCAGGGCAGACCTGAGTTTCAATGCAAAGTCCCACAATCACTTCAGTCTCCCTCCCCTGGGCACACAGATTCTCTCGCTACTCAGCCTGCTGGCATGGGACTACCAGGGGATGGTGGAGGGGTGGCACAGGCAATGAAAGACAGGATTTTCTGCCCTCTTCAGGGCCTCTTTTTCCTTGATGTAATGCTAAAAACAGGTAGTGTAGTCACTTGCCTGATTTTTGGTTCTTCTGAAGGTGCTTACTTGTGTGGATAGTTGTTGAATTTGGTGTTTGTGCAGAGAGATGATCTCCGGAGGTTTCTATTTGGCTATCTTGCACTTCCCCTCTTTTTTAGAATTTTGACATCATTAAGCTTATTAATTTTTTTTAATAACATCTGGGTTTTGTAAAATGTAAAAGACCTTTCTTACTCTGCAATTATGGGGAAAAGTTTTCCATGCATTCTTATCATTCTTTATGGCTTCATTTGTTACATTTAGATTTTTAATTCATCTGTAATCTATTTTGGATTAGGATGTGAGGAATGAATTAAGATTTACTTTTCTTGGCCCACTATCTGCTACTCACTGCCCTCCCATAGGTACTAAGGATACAGGATGCTTGTGTGCTCATTTTATTTTTTTATTTTAATTTTTTTAGAGACATGTTCTTGCTCTGTCACCCAGGCTGAGTGCAGTGGTGCAATCATAGCCGACTGTAATTTCAAACTCCTGGGCTAAAGCAATCCTTCTGCTTGAGCCTCCTGAGTAGCTGGGAGTACAGGTGTGTACCACAACACCCAACTAGTTTTTAAAAATTTTTTTCGTAGAGACAGGGATTTTGATATGTTGCCCAGGCTGGTTTTGAATTCTTGGCCGGAAGCAATCTTCCCACCTTGTCCTCCCAAAAGTGCTAGGATTACAAGAAGGAGCCACCATACCTGGCCTTGCTTACTTATTATAAGCAAGTACTGTTCTACTGGTCTCTGTATTATCTTATTGTGCTTTTGTAATTTTATACTACTTTAACTATTGGTGAAAGATATAGGGGTGTTCATTGCACTGTTCTTTACTATATTCTGTATGTTAAAAATAAAAAGTTAAGGGAAGAAAGCAATATTAAATAAATTCATTAAATTGAATTTAAAAGTGTTTGGCCCTGTAGATATGAATTAAAATGCCACTTAATTATTGACTCCAGCCTGGGTGCAACACATGATATTAATTCTAAGATAAATCTCTTTATTGAGATTACAGCCACTTAATGGCTATCAATTTAACAGATAAATCATTTGAAAAGTTTGATATAGTTATGTCAAGTTATTGCAAGTTTATATTGATATAGTTATTGTAGGTTTTGATACATAGTGCTGCTATTGTTCATATCAGAATAGTTTCCATTGCTACTTTCATTTCTTCTTTAACTTGTGTTATTAGTATAAGATTTTATAATTTTCAAATAGACATCTGTGTACATTTGTCTATCATTATGATGACTTCTAATTTTATTGAATGTGACAAATGAAGTTAGTCTGTATGTGTTTGTCTACTTTTCTAATGTTTTAGATTTTCTTACTGGTCTATACATGATCAAAATAATATTTTTCTGTTTTGGCAGTGAAAAGTTTTACATAAAACTCTTAATGCAAACCAATAATGATATAAACCAAATCTTCTATATATTTATTTGTTTTTCAACTTAATCTGCAGACCTCTAAAGAGGCATGTTAATGTCTCCTTGCATCTCTACCTCTTCTCTTTTTATTATTTCATATTTCAAACATATGGAACAGCACAGAGAAAAATATAACAGACATTTGAGTATCCAGCTTCCCTCTTTTTCAGATCTTAACATTTGTCCTATATACTTCTCAAAGTATTATTTTTATTTTAGCTGTTTATTACAAATTACACTTACTAAGAGAGTAGAAAGTATGGATGTGTAATTTAAATGGTAATAACCATTAAATAAATATCTGTGTGCTGACGCCTTGGTTTGAGAAATAGAAAGCTACCAGTGTCTGTGCAGCTCCTTGAGTCCCCTCCATACCTATGGGCTCACTTTCTCCCCAGAGGCACAATTATCCTGGATTTTGCCTGTACCATTACCTCATTTTTCTTCAAGGTTTATTGCCCATGTATGTATAATAAACATATATTGTTTAGTTTTGCCTGGTTTTGAACTTTATATAAATGGAAAGTACTTTTTGCCCTCTTCTTACCTTTTTCCTCAAACATTTTAGAGATTCTGCCTTATCAGTGTGTGTAGCTGTAATTACTTCATCGTCATTGCTATATAATATAGATACTAATTTACTGTGATTTATTTTTCACTTAGTTGTTGATAGACATTTGAGTTGTTTCCTGACTTTTTGTCTTTTGACTGGAGAATATAGTTCTTTTAGATCAATTGAAATTATTGGTATATTTGATTTTTTTTAATGGACCAAAGTATGAGTTACAAAATATTGTCAGTTCACTCTTCAGAATTTCTCTGCTAGTTTGCACTTTCACCAGCAATGCATGTGGATTACCATTTTCTCACATTCTTAACAACATTTGGTATTATCTGATTTTCTAATACTTGCCATTATTATGAGTATAAAGTTATATCTTATTTTAATTCGCATTTCTACGATAACTGAGCTGGTTGAACATCAATACTGTACCTATTTAGAAAAATGTAGTTGATTTTGTGTAATTATTTTTTGAGCTATTTGACTGTAGGTTATATACGTCATACCTCTTAATATTTACCATCTTAATATTTTGATGCATATTTACTGTGAACAATGATATCCTATTTATATGACAGCAGTACAGCTATCAAATTAAGAGAATTTAACACTGATAAAGTACTTTAATCTGTCTATATTCTAGTTTTGTCAATTGTACCAAAATTGTGTTTTATAACATTTTTTTCCTCTCTTTATGACAGTATCCAATCTAGGATCACATATTGCCTTTGGTTGTTACATCTCCTTCAATCTGAAACAGTTCCTCAGCCTTTCTTTGTCTCACATGACATTAACATTTCTGAAGAATATGGCCTAATTATTTATGATAGAGTGCCTCCATTAGGATTTGTCTGAGGCAGCCCTTCTCTTAATGCTTCCAGAGAATTAAGCCCTGGAGCAACCATTGTATAGAGTGAATTAACTTCTTTCCTATGCATCGAGAATGGAGAATTGAGGAAATAGTCACTAAAGTCATTTTCTGCAAAGCTTAATCTGTTGTGGAACCTGGGTGAGAAAGTTTGGCTGTTTCCTCATGATTTAACTGAGGTTATACATCATAGCCTGGACTACTACATATGTGACATTGTGTGCCTGTCAAGATATCACATCTGGAGGCACATAATATCACCTGTCACTCATTGATGTTAATCTTGATCATGCATTCAAGGTGTTTTCTAGTATCTCCACAATACAGTTACTGCTTTTTTTCCTTGCAACTAAGAAGTGGTCTTGGGAGAAACCCTTTGAAATCACACAGTTATTCTGCTTATCATCAAATTTCCCCTCTTAGATTTAGCATTCATTGATGATATTTGCCCAAACCAATTATTACTATAATGGTCGCAAAATGGTAAAATATGAAGATATTACACAGAATGTAGTATGGAAAGATAATGATGTGGAAAATATAAAATATTGGGAGGCTACATGTGATCTATCATATACCCGTAGAATCCCTAAAGAAGAAAATAGAAAGAAGGAAGGAAAGGCAATACTAGAAGATATAGTGGCTGAGAATATTTCAGAACTGGAAAGACACCTCCCTCAGATATAGCAAATCTAAGTATCTCAAGCAAAATAAATAAATAAAGGGATATCCACACTCAGATATGTCATGGTTAAATTACAAACTCAAACTTAACAGTAGCCATATAGAAAAGATATGTGCCAGCACCATTTCCTGACTTCCAGAGGATGTAGAGGTAAATGCTATACTGCCTTTTGAGATAATAAATTCCTTCCCCGTTTTAAAGTTATAGTATCTGTATTCAATTTTTAGGGCTGCTATAATATGTATCATAAACTGAGTGGCTTAAAACAGCAAGATTTTATTCTTTCACAGTCTGTGGGCTAGAAGTCTGAAATCAAGGTGTTGGCAGGGCCACAATCTCTCTGAAGCATCTAGGGGAGGAAACTTCTCAGTCTCTTCCAGCTTCTGGTAGCCTCAGGTGTTCCTTGGCTCGTGACCGCATAAATCCAATCTCTGGCTTCATCTTCCCATAGTCGTCTTTCCTGTGTGTTTGTCTTTTCTTCTTATGAGGACACCAGTCATATTGGATTAGAGTCCACCCTAATGACCTCATCTTAACTTGATTACATCTGCAAAGGCCCTGTTTCCAAATAAGATCACATTCACAGGTTCTGGGAGTTGAGATTTCAATATATTTCTTAAGAAGACACGATTCAACCCATAACATCATCCTAAGGATTATAGTCTAGTTTTGTCTGTTTTTGAACTTTATATAAATGGAATTGTATATGTATTCTTTTGGACTTCCTTTGTCTATATTAGTTTGTGTGATCCATTCACATGGTAATGTGGGGTCACAGTTTTATTCATTTTCATTGCTTTATAGTTTTAGTTATATCATTATACTATAATTTATTTATTCATCAATAGTTGATGACATTTGGATTGCTTCCAGTTTTTTTGCTATTAAGAACAGTTTTGGGCCGGGCGCGGTGGCTCAAGCCTGTAATCCTGGCTCTCTGGGAGGCCGAGGTGGGCGGATCATTTGAGCTCAGGAGTTTGAGACCAGCCTGAGCAAGAGCGAGACCCCATCTCTACTATAAATAGAAAGAAATTAATTGGCCAACTAATATATATAGAAAAAATTAGCCGGGCATGGTGGCACATGCCTGTAGTCCCAGCTACTTGGGAGGCTGAGGCAGCAGGATTGCTTGAGCCCAGGAGTTTGAGGTTGCTGTGAGCTAGGCTGACGCCACGGCACTCACTCTAGCCTGGGCAACAAAGTGAGACTCTGTCTCAAA